>JAJAGP010002985.1:0-89398 GCA_025084515.1 Ancistrus triradiatus
AATATTGGATCATTTTCCTCAATAAATAAATGACCAAGTATAATATTTTTGTCTCATTTGTTTAACTGGGTTCTCTTTGTCTACTTTTAGTACTTGTGAAAGTCGGATGATGTTTTAGGTCATATTTATGCAGAAATATAGAAAATTCTAAAGGGTTCACAAACTTTCAAGCACCACTATATAATCTTTATCAGCTTAAATAACAGTTAAATAAGGACATTCAAACGGTAACAGTAAACAAAATGAAGAAGAGCAGAGTGCAATTTCCCCTCTATGAATTCACTCAAGTAGCTAAAAGCACGTAAAATTAAGGTCACAGGGAGGAGGTGCATTTTATCAAAACCTTACATCAGCACAGGTAAAGCGGTAAATATAGCTCCTTACATCACACCTCAGATATAATATAACAAACTATACATATGCAAGGGAACCCTTACCTGTTCAAATGTTCTGAAAGACTAACCTAAGGTCTAAAAAGAATACCCTGGAATTAAATTAAAACATTCAGTTTATTTTCATTCATTCGTCTATCCTGGTGACGGTAGAGCAAGTGCCTAGCCGGCAACACAGGAGGAACCCTAGATAGGGCGCCAAGCCATCGTAGGGCATATATATATATATATATATATATATATATATATATATACACACACTAAGGGAGTGCCCGGAGTAAACTACAGTCAGAACATACAAACCATTGATCGAACCAGGGATCTTGGAGCTGTGAGGCGACAGTGCTAACCACTGCACCACCGTGCCACCTTCGGTTTATGTGAAGAAGTTAAATTACTTACTAAATCAAACATCTCAGGTGAAAAAACCGACCATCTGAAAATCTGTCTAACCTGAAGCCCCAGCAACGCTTAATATTCCAGAAGCCTGCTTACTCTATTAATTTTCTATCCTACTTTTAACACTCAAGATACTTCTTGTTCTAAATGTACTAATTATTAACGTTATATGTTCAGCTTTTCATTTCACTCCCTCGTTCTCTCATTTATCGGAGAACCGACTCACAGCCTAATAGATTCAAGCTTTAAAACGGAGTCAATTCTCACTACATGATTCCGAGATTCGACCAGCAGCGATACTATTAGGTACGAGATTCGGAGTCGTGTCAATTCTAACTACCTGGAATCAAAGAATCAGAGAATCGACTCGCAGCCTATTAGATACAAACTTCCAAAATATTGTTAACTGTCACTACTTGGACTCCGAGAATCGACTCGCAGCGATACTATTAAATAGGCGCTTCGGAGTCGAATCAATTCTAATGATCGGAGAATCGACTGGCTGCCTATTGGATGCAAACTTCAACATACAGTCAGGTCTTTCTACCTGGACTCGGAGAATCGACTAGCAGGGATACTATTAAGAACAAGATAATCGATTAAAAAAAATTTTTCAATCGATTTTAGTGTTACCTGCCGCCGGCAAATTGGCTTTATATATCATGCCAATTATGTATTACATTTATTTTTACTAAAATTGAATAGACACATTTAATCAGTAACGGATATTTTATTACCCTTTTTACGTTTATTTCCGGACACTTCGGACATGCCGCCATCTAGTGGACATATGGATGAACTACATGATTTATGGATATGTGCATGAACTAATGATTTGTGACCGCAAAAGTAAAGTTTGTTTTAGATGACAATAAGAATAAATTTTTCCTATATATATATATAGAAAGAGAGAGAGAGAGAGAGAGAGAGAGAGAGAGAGATTTCAATCCCCTGTACAGAGCATGGATTACATATCAAAGATGTAAACTCCAGGGTTAAATCTAGTGTAAACTGCCTAATCGAGAAATTCGGTTTGAGACACAGTGACATCATCGATTTCAGTTAAAATTAGAATTTTGTCAGTTTGAATTTCAGAACATTTCCTCATTCATTTCTATGGCACGTTTTAAAATGTTTAACCACTGGCCTGTTTTCTTTATTTGCATGCATTGTATTCTGTTTATTTAAATGAATACAATGTTTAAGTGTGTAAATGTGCAACATAAGTATTGCACTTGTGGATATTGCACATTTGTGGTTGTGTTCAGTGTCAGTGTTTGGCATTATTCAGTTCTCTTATGGCTCTGGGGTAGAAACTATTTACAGTGGAGGAAATAAGTATTTGATCCCTTACTGACTTTAAAAGTTTTAATACAAAAAAATTAATGAAACGTCTCATAATTTTATGCCAGCTTTATTTTAACAGTGACACATAGAATATCAAAAGAAAACCTGAGAAAATTACATGAAATGATAAATAAAAATTGATTTGAATTTGATTGGAGGAAATAAGTATTTGACCCCTTAGTAAAACATCATTTAATACTAATATGGTGGCAAAACCCTTGTTGGCAAACACAGCAGTCAAACGATTCTTATAGTTTTTTATAAGGTTTGCACACACTTCAGGAGTAATTTTGGCCCACTCCTCTCTGCAGATCATCTCCAAATCCTTAAGGTTTTTAGGCATGCATTTGGAAACGCGAAGCTTCAGCTCTCTCCATAGATTTTCTATGGGATTGATGTCAAGAGACTGGCTAGGCCATTCCATGACCTTGATATGCTTCTTATGGAGCCACTCCTTTGTTTCCTTGGCTGTATGTTTTGGGTCATTGTCGTGCTGGAAGACCCATCCACGACCCATTTTCAGTGCCCTGGTGGAGGCAAGGAGGTTGTCACCCAGGATTTTGCGATACATGGCCCCGTTCATCTTCCCGTCGATGCGGTGAAGTTGGCCTGTGCCCTTAGAAGAAAAACACCCCCAAAACATAATACTTCCACCACCATGCTTGATGGTGGGGATGGTATTCTTAGGGTCATATTCTGTATTTTTCTTCCTCCAAACACGTCGAGTTGAGTTGAGGCCAAAGAGCTCAATTTTGGTCTCATCTGACCACAACACCTTCTCCCAGTCTCTCTCGGAGTCATTAATATGTTCATTGGCAAACTTGAGGCGGGCCTGGACGTGAGCCTTCTTGAGCAGAGGAACCTTGTGTGCACTGCAGGATTTTAAACCATTACATCTCAGTGTATTACCAATGTTATTTTTGGAGACTGTGGTCCCAGCTGCCTTGAGATCATTACCCAGCTCCTTCCGTGTAGTTCTTGGCTGATTTTTAGCCTTTCTCATGATCAGTGAGACTCCACGAGGTGATATCTTGCATGGAGCTCCAGGCCTGGATCGATTGATAGTAATGTTGTACTTCTTCCACTTCTGAATAATTGCACCAACAGTTGTCACCTTCTCATCCAGCTTCTTACTTATAGTTTTGTAGCTCATTCCAGCCTTGTGTAGGTCAACAATTTTGTCCCTGACATCTTTAGACAGCTCTTTAGTCTTGCCCATGGTGGAGATGTTGGAGTGTCACTGAGTCTGTTGGCAGGTGGCCTTTTATACAGGTGACGATTTGGGACAGGTGTCTCTCATGCAGGTAACGACTTCACTGAGATTAGGTTGTGTCAGTGGTCTGTGGGAGCCAACATTAGTCAATGGTTTTTAGGGGATCAAATACTTATTTCCCTCAATGAAATGCAAATTATTTTTTACTTAAATATTATTTAATTTTCTAGATTTTCTTTTTGATATTCCATCTCTCACTGTTAAAATGAAGCTACCATAAAAATCATAGACTGTTTAATTATTTGTCAGAGTACAAACTTTCAAAATCAATGGGGGATCAAATACTTATTTCCTCCACTGTAAGTCTATTTGATCATGCTGTGATGGACCTGTAGCATCTACCAGACAGCAGCAGGTCAAACAGATGATGTCCAGGATGGAATGGATCTCTCAGGAACTGAATAAATCCCCCAAAGAGGGATCAGGGATCTTTGGGGCTGTTGATGGCTCCCTGAAAGACTCTCCGAGCCACAGCTTCGGTGCATCTGTAATTCACCAGCCCACCACTGCTGTTGGAGTCCGGTGGCACGAGTACGACTGTTTAATGTTTAAGGACGGTGAGCCAGTTCCAGGGAATAATCACCCAGCTCTGCAACAGTGACCCCTGCTGGCCTCCTCCGTGGTGCTGGGGGAGTGGGACTGAACATGCTCACTTGTGCCCTGTGAATTTCGGGATAGACTTTGTCATATTTGTTTGTTCCCTACAAAGGGTGTGTTTAGAAAATCAACCAAACTTGTAGCCTGGTGTTCATCATGGATATGATCATCAATGTAAAACCATTTATGATTGAACAGAAGAATAAAAACTGTCCCAGTGTTTTAGTGTTCTCAGGGACCTCTGTCTTACCTCATTCCTTTAGGGTATGTAATGTCTCTGGGATCCCTGGAACAATTTCATAATTCCTGAGAGGATATGTAATGTCATCCAACCATGCTTGCTTGCTTTTTGCATTTCCTTTGATGACAGACAGCACCTGGAGCAACCAGTGCATCTCAGTTTTCACCTTCAGATCAAGATGTTTCCTCTGCTACAGTTTTTCCAGGGGTTCAGCATGAGCTACGTGGAAACCAGATATCACAACCAAAAAACTGACATGGTAATGTTCTGGAACATGACTGTGGGATTCATGTACAACACTAATGCCGGGCTTGCAGTTCATCCTGAATGTGTTGGATGTGGTGGAGCTCAAGGCTTTGTTTCTTTTACTGGAGCCAACTGTAGAAGCCCAGCACCTTACCCCTACCGAGGGTCCTCTGGTAATTACCAAACCCATGTGAGAATGTGTGCTTCCCTCTTCACAGTCGAGCTGCTGTTGCTCCTAGAAAAGTCATAATAGCAGCACTGACAGGAATTTGACAAACCGACTTGTTGTAAGATGGCAGGACCAATATTAAAGTCACTACGCAGCCCCTAGGGCAGTGGTTCTTAACTTTTTTCCTTGGAGCCCCCCCATAAGTATCTAAGAAAAGCTGCTCCGTTTATCACACTTTTAAAAATTACAATTAGAAGCTGTCCTCCTCTAGACCGAC
Organism: Ancistrus triradiatus; assembly: GCA_025084515.1. Classification (NCBI taxonomy): domain Eukaryota; kingdom Metazoa; phylum Chordata; class Actinopteri; order Siluriformes; family Loricariidae; genus Ancistrus; species Ancistrus triradiatus. The sequence goes on from JAJAGP010002985.1 coordinate 4,942, forward strand.
TCCAGCTGGAGCCTCAGATGTGATCGGCCTTGTGGTTACTTGTTTTGTGATTATTCATAAGAAGATTCTACACTTGCTTCTTGAAGTGCATCCATAACAGCAACAGGAAATGTCGTCATCTGTGCTCCGAAACAGACTGTGGGAAGCTGAAGTCAATTCCGCTGAGCCAAAGTCTGAAATGGCAAGTCACACTGCTTCAGTTTGAACTTCTCAGTTGGATTTCAAGGAATCCAAGGAATCCAGGTTACAAATACACTGTGCAGCTTCACTGCAAGAGAAAAGCAGTGGGAGTGTTGTGAGCTCTACGAAGCTGCCAATGTTGGACTCTTGAGAAAGGTCCTTGACCTTCAACTGCTGGATAAGTGCACAAACTGAATGCTGTAAATGTCATTGAATCTAAGGGAAGGCACTTGGGTGGTGCAGGACAAGATTTAAGAGGCAAAGGCCAATGTTCTTTGGGATTTGTATTATAATCCATGGAAGTGCTAATAGTTTGTTTGTTTATTTGATTTTATTTAGCGTCGCTATCAGCATCTGCAGACATTTCAGCGACACACACACGGTTACATCAAGACTAGTCAAATATATATATACACAATTTAGCGTAATCGATTAACCTAACACACGTCTTTGGACTGTGGGAGGAAACCGGAGTAAACCCACACAAACACGAGGAGAACATGCAGACTCCACACAAAAGGACCCAGGCTGCTCCACCATGAGACTGAACCCAGGACCTTCTTGCTGGTAGCTCCGTGCTACCACCGAGCCACCGAATATACTTTCTCAAGTGCTAATGTTCAGCCTGGAGTTCGGCGCCTCAGACACGTTCTGATACTAAAAAAAACACGTCTGACGCAAAGTAACGACTCTGAGCTCATAATCATCGTCTTACTGAGAATCTGAACAATAGCTATCAGCTATTTACACCACACCTACTGCCACATTTACAGCATTTAGCAGACGCCCTTATCCAGAGCGACTTACAATTGGTACAGTCTTACAATCCAAGCAATTGTGGGTTAAGGGTCTTGCTCAAGGACCCAACATTGGCAGCTTGGCAGAGGTGGGATTTGAACTTTTGGTCCATAGTCCAGTACCTTAACCGCTAGGCTACCACAGTCCACTGCTAACAGGTTGCTACATCAGTACAACCATTGTGTTTGATTCATGGATTGGGTTTCCAAGTCTTAAGATCCCCTTGGACGACAGCAACCATCAGCTGAAGCGGTCTAGAGCATACTGCCTAGACGCTAAGCTAACGGGTTTGATTGTCTAAAGATCACTAGATTCTATAAAGAAATGGTTTGCAGCACTTTGTGTGCAAGAACAACTCTGGTTTGCCCAGAGCGCTAACCTTAACACCATTACATTAACGTCCGTGTTACGTTCTATGAAACAGGTTGTTGATCGAAATGGCCGGACATTACCAAGGTCACACAGCCTTTGATGGTACTGTAATGCAGGGTAGGTTTTTTTTTTACATTATTATAAGAAAACTGCGTCAATGCTTCAGAGATACCGCAGAAAACACGAGTGACTGAAAAGCGGCTGAAACGACTGATACCTTTGTTTGACAGAAGCCAAAAACACATTGTACAGTATTACAAACAAGACAGAAGATCAGCCGGATGAAACGGAGTCTCAAGTGAATGTGAACCAGCTCATATAGTTATTGGTTTAGAGAGAACATACAGGTAGTGGGAGGAAAAACAAAGCAGTATTACTTACAATAGGACATCACACACACTTACAAATGCAATTTACAGCTTGGTACTAATACACAATACTAATACACAACAAAGTCTCTAAACACATCAGTCGACCACTAAGTGAGCTTTCGAGAGAACTCTTAACTGCTTAACTCTTAACTTAACTGCTTAACTCTTAACTTAACTCTTAACGGCCTCTGCTCGTGGATCCGTAGCGTCGATTGGTTTGTGTGACCAGCTGAGCAGAAGAGGCAAAACACACTGCACTATAGTGCAACAAAACAACAACATATAACTGAGCAATTAACACAGGTATCTGTAATACTTACTACGTAAAATATGGTAGAGTTCAGACACTCTGTGTCCAGTGTTTTTGCCTTTTTGAGTCTCAGCCACAACAGACTTTTTATTTCCTATCATAATTTAGTATCATTTTTAAGACATTTTTAGGGACTGTGGTAGCCTAGTGATTAGGATGATGGACTCTGGACCAGAAGGTCCAGGGTTCAAATCCCACCTCTGCCCAGCTGCCACTGTTGGGTCCTTGAGCAAGACCCTTAACCCACAATTGCTTGGATTGTAAGATTGTACCCATTGTAAGTCGCTCTGGATAAGGGCGTCTGCTAAATGCTATAAATGTAAATGTAAGACCGCGGCTGTTTCAGTGAACGCGCGTTGATCGGATGGACGTTAAACAGTGCTTACCTGTATTTGGATTTCTGATAGAGGGTCAGGCCTCATCCCCGCAGGCACGGACTCTTGGATGTGATCCTGTGATGTTCGGTTGTCAGACCAGACGGAAGCCTCGAGGCCAGATCAAACATCCATACGAAATCACCGAGCGCACAAAGAACCCATGAACAAACAGTGGACAGTATGACGTTAAACATTTTAATTTCGTTAAATTCCGTTCATGCATATCTGGGGGGCAAGGGGCGGGGGGGTTTTTACGGACGCGCCTAATGACACTTTACATGGAGTTATTTTACAGCACTAAACAGATACAAGGAGTAGCTGTGTCATTCTGGGGTTGCCGGGGGGGGGGGGGGGGGGACAGCAAAAGTAATGAACCGTGCATTAACAAACGAAAAAAAACAAAAAAAAAACAAAACAAAGGAAAGAAACAAGAAATGACCGACAAAGCAAACGAGAAAAAAAACAAAGAGTAAAATATATAAACATTAACACATTTAATGTTGAACCATAGTACAGGTAAAAGGTAGGGGGGTGTCACACAAAAAGCCAACGCACATATTATACAAATATAGATATATACATATCGTATCACCTCGGATCGGACAAATAACAAAATACTCTGTATGCTTCCTCGCTCTTCTCTCGCGGGGCGAACCCAAGCCATTGCCTCGTTCCCCCCCACCACCCCAGAGAAAAGAAAAGGACAATTGAAAAGACATATAATTTACAATAAGCACAACCACACACCAACGATGAGTAAAATAGGCCTCGAATACCTTACGTTGTTGGCAGTTTTCTCCCTTAAATGTAACAAGCTCTCATTCAGTCCCTCTTTAAGAATAATCTCTCTGGCAGGTGCATCTCCACATCGCTCGACTAGAACACAATCACGGCTTTCGCGCATGACACTCGCACAAATGGAAGGAGCAGCAAACCTTTTTTTTTTTTTTTGAGAAACTACACGTCACGCACACGCTCCCTCTCCGGCTCGTTTGTTCACCTTTTTTTTTCTTTTTTTTTTTTACTTCACCTCTGAAGCCATGCCTTTCAGGCTCTGCCACATGTTACATCCACGTCAATCCGTCCTAAGCAGGGTCGTAGTTTACCTGTTAGCGTGTCCAGCTTTGCGGGCGGCATACCCCAGCCCTGGCAGAGTGCTAGTCGCACTTTGTGCTTTTCAGTTCTGCTGCTTTTCTCCCAAAGTGCACAAATAACAAAGCAAGTCAGTTTAAAAGCCACTTTCTGTAAGCAAGAACGGGGTGGTCGAGGGAGGGTTACAAACGCTCGGCGAACCAAACCATGGTGATTAAGGACAAACACGAGACGGTCTGCTGGTGTACGAAACACTGAAAGAAAAGATGAAGAAGTCTCTCCGACCTGTCCAACACATGAGAGAAAATACCTCCTGAAGGATTTGAAAGCATGCCTCTAGACTGAGTGTACTGCTCACAACTCGAATTACAATCCAGAACTGTTTGGCAATTACTACGTACTCAAATACATATGGATCCAAAGAGCCTTATTCTTTCTCGAAGACTCTGCTGTGAATCTACAGCTGAGTACAGGATGAAGGTGCCGTTATCGAGGGTCTAACTGCCCTGATCATTGGCTCTGACAGCACTTGGAATCACAGATTAGAGATGCACTGATTGCAGTCTTCTTGGGCCGACTGGCGTTTTCTTAAACCGGTGACCGGCTGATTTCTTACTGTCTAAAAAATGATATTATAAATGGCAGCATACAGAAACACTTTTGTTCAACTTATCTTTTAATGGAAGCTTCTTCATTGCTAAAGAAAGACAGCAGGGGCATGTGCCTGGCTCTGTGCTCTCACTTGCTTTAGCTTTCACCTGTGTCCGAAATAGATCCCTACCCCCTCATTAGTATCCCTACTCCCTTATTAGTACTGCGCTATCAACAGACAGACTATTTAGTTGACTAAGCAACTAAACAAACGTTTTAGCTGCTTTAGACTAAGTCTCATAAACAAATCGCGAGTGGCTGAGCCGTGTTTAAAGCCTCGTACACAAGAACCGAATTCTGAATTCAAGCTCGTAAAAGCCTTGTGCTGTGTACATTTGGCTGTGTTTGAGACTGACGGGCCGATCACGCTAAAAACCAGCCAATTCCAGTCACCGACCGAGCAATCGGTGCATCTCTAATAGACAGAGCTTGTTTTTGGATGAAGGAGAGAGTATTTCTAGGGGTTGAATACCTTTTCCCAAACAGATACATTCATATACATGTTAAAGACCACATTATCCATCACGCCACGGGGTTTAGAGATCATAACCCAGCGTACAAGTAACAATACTCAGTCTGTTGATTCTCTAATACTGAAATAAGATTGTCTATATAGATAGATCGGCTGACAAAACGTTAACGTGTGCAATCGTCGTTAATGAGGAGGTTTGTTTAAAAAAACAAGCAGGTCCTTGGGCAGAAAGCAGAGGTTAGAGGCTGGGTTACACAGCAGCCATGTTCATCCACTCCATCTCTAGCAATGTTATGACTCCTGTACACACCCATCAGCCACAGCGTTAAAACCACCGGCCTAATGGTGTTGGTGCTGCCAAGGCTCTGACCAGTCATGACTAAGACACCACTAGACTTCTGAACATCATCAAGACGGTAGTAGTTGCACCTGGCATCGGATTAAGACCTGGGGAATTGGGAGGCCAGGGCAACACTTTGTCATACTCCTCGAACCATTAACAGATCGTGCCACTGGCAAAAGGGAATAACTTTGCTATTGAATTGTGCACTTAGTCTGCAACAACGTGCAGGTCGGTGCCAAAGTAACATCCATGAACGCCAGAACACTGCCAAGAGCTGAGATTTTAACGTCATGGCTGATCGCTGTACATTTGATTGTTTCGTGATGCTGTTTCAAGCAGAAACATCTGTACTGAAAACGCTCCAACACTTTCAAACCTAGTCTACTCTTAATCTAGTCCAGCTCTTACCTATTAACATTGTGCTTACTGGTAGAAATGATCATGATAAAAAATAAATTAGCAATATTGCACAGTCATAAAAGTATAAATCAGGTCATTGCTGAGAAGAAAAGGGAAATATCTGATTTTAGGGACAAGCATTCGTAAGCCTGGTTTATGCTTCAGTCAGGACAGGTGTTTCAGAAAGGACAAATAGAAACGTCCAGGGATTGGCTGTACTAAACCACAAACCTGAACACCGCTGGCAAAAAGCCGTTCTTGTATGCTATTGTGACTTTGTAGCTATGTTTATTTGTTTAGGAGTTTACACTATGGTAATACTCAGGCAGCAAGATTTCACAAACTTTTGTTGCTGTTTTAAAGTTCTTATGTAATAGTCCATTATATGAATGTCCTCAGTTTTGTACGCTAGTGTTGTAGTGCTGAGGTCTCAACCTCATCCCGACGTGACTATCCACAATCCATTCACAGAATAAATCAGTCCTTTCTCTACAGGCCTAAATAAAATCTGCACTCTGATTGGCTAAGAAGGAAAAACAATACTGTATCTCAACAACCTGGACTCAAACCTAAAACAGAAACAGGATTGAAGGAGGGCTTAAAAATGTACAATCTGGCAAGAAACGACATTGAATGGCTTAACTCATCTGGACTGCTGGCGGAGAGAAATGATGCCATTTACACTTACGCACTTGATTATATATGTATTATATACGTACTTACGTTCAATGATTTGATCAGAACAGCACTCAATGTTTTAAACGTATACATTTCTGTCCGGCTCTTTTAACCGAGTCACCGAGTAACTACTGAGCAACATTAACGTATCTTGCTCAATACTGTTCAGAGCGGGATGATACCCCAAAGTGTCCTCATTGCTGGTTAAACGTCCTTAAGCTGTGCTCAAGTACACTAGCTCATGATGGCTCGGGCAGGTGGCGGCAAAGTTTATTTCGTTTATTCGTTATTTAACGTCGCATTAGCATCGATCTCTGTTCACGACAGGAGCGAGGTTATATCGAGTCAGTGACATTCACACGGGGCCAATTTAGAGCGACCGATTAACCTAATGGATGTCATTGGAAAGTGGGAGGAAACTGGAGGAAACCCACATGGACACAGGCATAGACAAAGGATGGGATCGAACCAGGCATCTCTGGAGGTGACCGCGGTAGCCATTTACAACACCTTGGGGAATACTGAGGTGGAAATGGGGCTAAAGTGCGCTTAAAAATAATAAAAATAAAAAATAAATTATTAATTGTGCCCATATCCTTCTTGTTAAAGGCAGACCACAAATGTCCACAGAGTTCAGAAGTTTAGGTGAACGGATATGCGCTGTTTAACGACCACATTATGTTCTGTTAAACAGGACGATGACCGGACATTACCTTAGTCACGCAGTAGTTTCGATCCTTTGCACATAGTGTTTTATTTTAGACAATATTAATTCAAACACTCTGAAAACATTTAGTACATTACTGTACAATACAATGCAGTAATTCCCATCTTTGTATCTTTTATAAAAATCTGTCAGCAGGTGTCGCTAGAGTGCTATTTTTCTGTCATTCAGACGTGAATCAGACATATACAAGACAGATTTTCATTTCCTATTCTAATTCGTAAGGCCTCGGATGTTAAGACGGACGTTAAACAGAGCACGCCTGTATTTCTGATGAAGCACAAACCAGGATTTACCCTTTTCACTTCTACCGAGCAAATACAGAAATACAGAACTATAGAAAGAGCCGTACTGATCACTAAGAGCTCTCGCGTGGCAACCCAGCAGTGTAAATCTTCAGAGCACGTAACGTTCCGTCCACATTAGCGGATCCGCCGTGCATTTTTCATCCGAAAACCGAGCGGCAAAACAGCAGGCAGTCTAAAGAAAGATATCAAATCTGGAAGAGCCTTGGAGCACGCTTCATTAAGCAAATGTGCCCTGACACGACTCCCTTGATTGTGCTAAGCCACGTGCTGCGTGTAGGAAGCTTTTGAAAACATCTCTCCCATCACATTTCAGAGCCACTCGTTCTCCTAGACGGCGCCGTAGCAGACGTTAAGAAAAAAACAGAAACAACGAGGCCGAGTATGGATCCAACCGAGGCGGAGAGTGTGATAAACAAAAAGAAGCGACAGTCCAAAAAGTGAGGTCTGAATCAACGTCAGTTCATGATGCACCATTTCACACTTAAAAAAATATATATATATCAGTGACAAGAGCGTGAAAACATCGCAGACGGCAAGATACACAAGTACAAATACTGCAGGTAATGGCTTTCCATTTACACGTTGTATGAGCCACAATGATTTACTGAAAGGACAACGGATAATCATTCTCTAGCAGAGAGCTCTGACTAGGGTGCTCGGCGACTTTTGTACAGGTAAAGGCTCGGGCCGGGGGCGACGCGCGGAGCACCGGAGACCTGGAGAACCGCAGAGGTGCTGTGCAGAGAGAGCAAGCTGAGAACTTCTCCTTTCCGAAAAGCGCTTGGCGTTTTTCAGAGGGGATGTCACGAATGAGAGCTGAGAGACAGCCCGAGGCCTGCGCCAGGCAACGTGAGCGGAGGAGAACAAACCAAAGGTATCACTCAGAACAAACGGGTCAGGGGCAGGGAAGAGCTCGGTCTGAGAGCAGACTCGGGAGAAGGGACTAATGACACAAAGGAATCCGCAGAGCCACACAGGAGGGAGGGCCAAAGGGGTTTTACACTTAACATGAACATGAGCTCGTTGTCCTTTGGACAAGTACAAAAGCAATCACTTCAACGCTTCCTAGTAAATGTGATTGTCTTCAAAGTAACTTTGTTTTTTTTTTTTCTTTTCGTTTCCTAAAACACCAGAACAACAAGAGTCTCTTTCAGCTAAAAACGACACCTGCACTTTTTTTTTGTCCCCCCCAAGTGCCCCGTTCCAAACTGCTTCCCTCCTCGGGGCGTGCAGACATCTCGGGGCAGCCCCCTCTCTCTCTCTCTCTCTCTCTCTCTCTCTCTCTCTCTCTGTCACACACACACATACACACTCTTCTCTTCTTTCAAGCGACTCTCTCATTTTGCCTGCACCACTCTTTGGACGGCACTAGACGATGGAGTCCCAGTCAAAATCGTCCTGGATGTCATCGGGAGGCAGGCGCCGCATCTGGAAGTTTCCAGGAGGCATCATGTGCTGCTGGTTCATCTGTGCATGATGGCCTGAGGGAACACATGGAACACAGACACAATCCTGAGACTCTACGTATAGGAACCGCGCACGTTACATGGCCAAAAGTATGTAGACACCGAGGCAGCAAATCCCCCTGTGACAGCTGAACCTATTATTGTATACATAGGGCTTTTTATGCTGCTGGTACGACTTTTTGGATGTCATGACCATAATATTCTTCTTAAAACAAATCAAAAATAAACACAGCACTAAATCAAATGGCGAGCCAAAAAGCCGAGCCCTAGTCACTAACCTGCCATGGTGTTGCCCGTGTTGCTCATTGGAGGCATATGGGGGTAGCCTGGAGGCCCCATCATGGATGACATGCTCTGCCTCGAGTCCATGTACATATTTCCTGAGAAACAGTAATAGTGTTACTACAGCTCTGTAACCAGGTCTGTCCTTAGCTTCAGGATGAGCTGTGTTTCTCTCTACCTGTGTTGATGTGCTGGCTGGGCTTGTTGGGATGCATGGAGCCATGGCACACGGGCGGCTGCACCGCCCCTTGTGGCTGGATGACTCCAGTGCGAGCAAAGAACTGGTTGATGGAGGAGCACAGGTCCACGATCTGGTTGGGATCCAGAGACCAGTTATTCAGCTCAGCCTGCCTCATACTCTCCCTCAGTCCTTCAAAACAGACACGAGAGCAAACAGTCCGCATGTGTGTTTCACTGATCGCCCACTAGTGTAAACAAGCTCTGTGGGTTCAGCACAAATGGCTTTCGGAGCGAAAATGAGCACAGTCCTGCTCGGCAGTCCTGCCCACCTTTTATTCGTCTTACAAAAAAAAACACATTTCATTTTATAAGTGACCTTTTCATTTAAGATCCAATTAAACCCTGAAATTGCAGTTTTACAACGTAATCGGATAAACACTGTGACCGACGGCACGGAGTAATTAAAGTTTTAAAAGTGGCAATCTGCTTGCATCGAAGGATTCCTTCAAGCCGACGACCGACTGGCGGCTGTACAGTAATGACACAAACGCCATTATTAAAACAACAGCGACAGCCGATGTTCCCTGATCTTTATTACTTCGGCCATTATAATAAGCACACAATTCATCAAGCTGCTCAGAACGCAACTGCAGCTTAATTCAATCATTTCGAGCATATAATCAGAACTAGGTCTCTTAATTGTGTATGGTGTGTACTCATATAGAATAGCAGCATACACCCCCCATTTCATGGGACTGTGGTAGCCTAGCGGGTAAGGTTCTGGACTATGGACCAGAAGGTCCAAAGCTCAAATCCCACCTCTGCCAAGCTGCCACTGTTGGGTCCCTTGAACAAGACCCTTAACCCACAATTGCTTGGATAAGAGTGTCTACTAAATGCTGTAAATGTAAATTTGACAAATATAACACATTATTCGGCTCCTTTTAGGAGCAGCACGAGTTGGAAGCTCTGTTCTTTCATTTAGGAAGTAAAAAAACATCTGGAAGCCGTTTTATCACCTTGAAAGGGTGAGAGGTCCACATCAGCCCAGTTGTAGCTGCTGGCGATGCGACAACTTTCCTTCAGTGCATCCAGGTTGGGGTACCAGTCGCTGGGCAGACCTGTGGAAGGAAGGCAGAGTGAATCTGAACTGCTAACATTTTTCATTCAGGTCATTCCAGGTGCAAAAGTCTTAGGCCTCCATGAAATTCGATTTGTTTTTTTTTAAGCAATGGTACAAAGACCATAAGTATTTCTCAGTCTCTTTATTAGAATACAGTGAGAAAATACAGTGGCAAGGATTTAGTGTGACCTGCCCTTACACTTACACAAAAGCAGCTTCACTGGGATGCCAAGCTGAACCTTCTACAGTCTGTCGGTTCGATCAGGAAAGGTGTTTTTCCAAGGAATGACTTTTTCCACAAAGGGAACAGGGTGAAAAGACTACGATTCTTAGTGATGAAGAGTTTATGGAGTGACAAATCCATGTTTGAAAGTTTTGGGTCCAGTCATCAGCAAAATGTTACATATGGTCATTATAGTATTGCTAAAACAACAAATCTAAATGGTGGCCTAAGACTTTTGCACTGCAGCATTTCTAAATGGTAGGGTGCATTCCTCCAGATCTGTATGTTGGACCTGTTACATGTCATGCCACAGCTAATGGGTCTTTCATCACTAATTTACACAAAGGTGTAAATTACTATGTGAAAGCTTGGGCATTCGTGGTAAGTCCGGTTTAGCCAGAGCAGGGTCTATACATGGGTTTTGGGGGTCTGAAGTCCCTTTTCTGAAGCAGATTTTACCAAATTCACATACGGGTCCTCTTGGATAAAGTAACACGTTTGTAGTTTCAGAGGTCCTGAGATGATGTTCTTTGGTACTACCAGCAGGGGGAGCCAGTAGTCCACGACCAAGCTCTACACTCGGCGTTGCTAGGATATTATCGAATAAGTACGTCCAATAAACCGGCACCAGAGAGGACAAACGGTGCGAGTTCTTTTCATTAAAGCTAAGAGCTCTGATCAGAGGGTGATCAACTGACCTACATGCCTTGCCTTTAAAGAACAGAATCCTTACGGTGCGAGGAGGAACTTGGTGTATTGGAGTCTTACCGGTGCTGCAGGGCATCTGTTGCTGGGCTGGGTGGGGTTGGTGAGAGAGATTCTGGTGCTGCTGGGGCTGCTGGGAGTGCTGGCTGTGCTGGCTGTGCTGGCTGTGCTGAGAGTGAGCCTGGTGCTGAGGGTGCTGTGTGTGCGGGTGCTGGCTGTGTTGGGCATGGGTGTGCGGCCCATGCTGGGCGAGGTGCTGTGTGTGCGGCGAGCTGTGGGCAGGGTGAGATGGGTGGGACAGGGGCACCTGGGCGCCGCTGTTGGTGATGCTGTTGGGGTGCGAGTTGGTGATGCTGTTCTGGCCGGTGTGCGGGTGGGTGCTGATGGCGCTGCTCGGGGAGTGCTGGTAGGAGCACGAGGTGTGGCTCTGCTGCGACGACTCCGACGGCATGCCCATCAGACCTGCGTTAACCACAGCACACTTAGAGTCCCATAAAGAGCCAAGAGGGCATTACACAAAAGCATCACAACGCAAATGTGTCATGCATTTTGGGGACACTCCAAATCAGGTGCATTCTATTCACCAAGTATACACCTGTAACTGTAATTAGTGGTACCTCGGATGTCGTCGAGACATGTACCGAGCAAATTTGTTTCATAAGGAATAATGTAAATTGAATGAATCCGTTCCAGATCCCCAAAAACTCCACACTATCTAAGACATTATATGCTTTAATGGAGGTGTATTGTACAGGTGCTCCCTGATTTATGATGGGGATATGTTCCGACAAATCCGTCATAAAACAAATCATCATGAACTGATGAGTTTAACGAGTGTTTCGTAGAACGGTCTACACTGTGTCATAGCAGAGCCTATAATAAGTAAAGATAAGTAAGTTAATGTTTAAAACACTTACATTAACCTACAGTTGGCCAAAATCATTATAACAAAGCTTATTTTATGAAAGTGTTAAAAAATCCCATGTAATTTAGTGAGTAATGGACTGAAAAGGAAAAGCAAAGAACTCACTCTATTGGTGAACTCAGGGCACTAGCTTAGCTGCTAATGCTAACTGCAGACTGTGTTCTGGAGCATTCTCAGGATTCCTTTAATTTCTTTTGGCTCTTATAACTAACCTTTTTAGGACCCATGGAGACTTATTTGCCACTAAGAATAAAAACACAGTGCAGATCTGCCCTGAGCAACGGCTATTGTGAATCTGAATCACTGTGTACTGAATCGTGAATCAAGTTTTGGCTGAAACGAGTCACGCGGCTCGACTCGCACAAGTGCGCAGAGTACCGAGCAAACGACGAGGGTTGAGAAATGCATGCATTGATGCATTTTGGTTTGTTTTGATTTTGTTGCTCCTTTTGGCAGCTCCTCTAGCTTACAGGTAAGAACCACATGGGCTCAAATCATGTGCAGGTAACTAAACCCTGCAGTGCACTGCCACCCTATCCAGGGTGTACAGTGCTGCTTGAAAGTTTGTGAACCCTTTAGAATTTTCTATATTTCTGCATAAATATGACCTAAAACATCATCAGATTTTCACACAAGTCCTAAAAGTAGATAAAGAGAACCCAGTTAAACAAATGAGACAAAATATTGTACTTGTTCATTTATTTTTATTGAGGAAAATGATACAATATTACATATTAGTGAGTGGCAAAAGTATGTGAACCTTTGCTTTCAGTATCTGGTGTGACCCCCCTGCCAGCAATAACTGCAGCTAAACCGTTTCCTGTAGCTGTTGATCAGTCCTGCACACCGGCTTGGAGGGAATTTTAGCTCATTCCTCCGTACAGAACAGCTTCAACTCTGGGATGTTGGTGGGTTTTCCTCACATTAGCTGCTCGCTTCAGGTCCTTCCACAACATTTCCATTGGATTAAGGTCAGGACTTTGACTTGGCCATTCCAAAAACATGAACTTTATTCTTCTGTAACCATTCTTTGGTAGAACGGCTTGTGTGCTTAGGGTCGTTGTCTTGCTGCATGACCCACCTTCTCTTGAGATTCAGTTCATGGACAGATGTTCTGACATTTTTCCTTTAGAATTCTCTGATATCATTCAGAATTCATTGTTCCATCAATGATGGCAAGCCGTCCTGGTCCAGATGCAGCAAAACAGGCCCAAACCATGGTCCTACCACCCACCATGTTTCACAGATGGGATAAGGTTCTTATGCTGGAATGCAGTGTTTTCCTTTCTCCAAACATAACACTTTTTTTTTTTAAACCAAAAAGTTCTATTTTGGTCTCATCCATCCACAAAACATTCTTCCAGTAGCATTCTGGCTTGTCCACATGATCTTTAGCCAAACTGCAATGTTCTTTTTGGAGAGCAGTGGTTTTCTCCTTGCAACACCATTGTTGATTTCAGTGTTCTTCTGATGGTGGACTCATGAACATTAACATTAACCAAATGTGAGAGAGGCCTTCAGTTGCTTAGAAGTTACCCTGGGGTCCTTTTATGACCTCGCCAACTATTACACGCCTTGCTCTTGGAGTGATCTTTGTTGGTCGACCACTCCTGGGGAGGGTAACAATGGTCTTGAATTTCCTCCATTTGTACACAATCTGTCTGACTGTGGATTGGTGGAGTCCAAACTCTTTAGAGATGGTTTTGTAACCTTTTCCAGCCTGATGAGCATCAGCAACTCTTTTTCTGAGGTTCTCAGAGTTCTGATTTGTTCGTGTCACGATACACTTCCACAAACGTGTTGTGAAGAGCAGACTTTGATAGATCCCTGTTCTTTAAATAAAACAGGGTGCCCCCTCACACCTGATTGTCATCCCATTGATTGAAAACACCTGACTATCATTTCACCTTCAAATTAACTGCTAATCCTAGAGGGTCATATACCTTTGCCACTCACTAATATGTAATATTGGATCATTTTCCTCAATAAATAAATGACCAAGTACAATACTTTTGTCTCATTTGTTTAACTGGGTTCTCTTTATCTACTGTTAGGACTTGTGTGAAAATCTGGGTACAATGGGCCTGTCTCAAACAGCACCCTACACCCTAAAGCCATGGTCTCACAGACTTTGTGAGCGAAATCTCATTCATTTCAACAGGATTCACAGCAATAATCAACCTCCGAGTCGAATACATTCAAACTTTCAAATGTGAATTTGTGTCCTCGACCAGTCCGCAACCAAGCTAGACACCCTTTATACATGACATCAGCCGCATTTTATGTAATAACGTTTATCTATGCTGTCCCTATCAAATAAATAAATAAAAATAAGAGGCAAAGCTTTGTACATAGTACTATACTAAGCTGGAGGGAATGCTAACTGTAGCTGTGTGTAAACGCAATATTTTACGTAACACTAGGGGTCATGGTGTGCATTGCAGAGACTGACAACGTCACGTAGGTTTTGTTTATTATGCCATCTAATGCAACTGCATTCTCTGAACACCAGAGGGCGTATGCTCCCACGCATTATAAACTCCTAGCATCTTAAATGGAGCAGACTGAAGATTTTTTTTCTTTAAAGTTGTATACAAATACACATTATTTTGAATTGTTATTAAAAAATAATGAAGGAATGCTTTCACTCGGTTATTTAAGAACAATAGAGCATTTTATTTAATGTTAAACCTCTAGTCAGTTGTCTGAATTGCAGGGGACTAAAGCTTTTTCTTTAAACCTTATTCAAGAAAATGCGCATTGTTTACACTTCAAAGGACCCAACAGTGGCAGAGGTGGGATTTGAACCCTGGACCTTCTGGTCCATAGTCCAGTGCCTTAACCACTCAGCTACCACAGTCCTGCCACCACAATATTCCCAACCAAATGGACTAATTTCGTGAAAACGTTTACAATTTCAACCTTGTCTTTGCTGCCCATTAACTTGCCATGTTTTTCATTTCAGGGGTCTGAAGACAAGACTGAGAAAATCAAACCGTTAACCAAGGCTCATTCATCAAATTGTTAGCGGAATGCATAATTACACCCCTACTGTTGCACTCCTTTAAGAGCAAGCATCTGTACGGCATTACAAAAAAAAATTCGTTTCTGAAAAGCAAACTGGTTCTCAGCCATGTACCAGCAGCATGAATAATTCTCTGTTTTGTTTGAGGCAACCGAGGCAAACTTCCTTCTCGCAGACAAAACCTAGACGCATCTGCACATCTTAAGGAGCGCTGCAGATACAGGGCGCCTCACGAACAGCGAGCTCGAGCTCTGTCTCATGAGCGGCGTGAATAATTCCCCGTCTTGATGTGCACAAGGCAGCCTGCAAAACCGGGAGGCAGTGACTCAGCTCATTCGCAGCCTCTGGCCTCTGCTCCGTCTCATCAGGCTTCTCTTTGACACCGCACTCGTGCTCGTTTCCAGAGAGGCGTTATTGGCGCGCCGGCACCTGCACACCCGGCAGCGGCGCGAGGGGAGCATGTGCCCGCCTGTCTGCCTTTAAGAGGCCCCTGTCCATCACGGAGCTGGCACGCTAAACCTATTTCGCTCAAGTGGTTTTAAAAGCAGACTCTGGGGGCCCACGCCTCCGCAATCACCCGAGAACACTCGGCGGCGGGGTGACAGAGGTGCGCCTCTTATCGCCAGAGAAAGCCCATTGTCCAAGCGAGGGAGAGTACAGAAAGCAATTAGCCAGCTTCCCCGCTGAATAATAATGCGAGCTCATTACCCATTACCGAAGCCGGCGAATTAGCTCAGTGTCTCCGGCATCAGGGCGTGAAATCCTCTCGTCGGCTTATTTGCGTGCTTTAATTGCCCAAGCTTGTCTGACTAAGAGATTTTGCTTTTATCCACATAAAAAAGTGACAACTTTCAACTAATAAAACAGAGATGACAGATTAAAGGGGAGACGCACTCGGAATCCATTAACACCAAAAACACATTTGATATGAGGAAAGCAGGTTAGGTGAGGGAGGCACGGATGACTGCGCACAACCCACCTGTTGAGAGCTTTTTATTCCTACATCACGCAATCAGAAAAAAAAGTGGTGGGTCTGCAACTGGTCCTGAAACTGGTTCACTTTAGCTTTCTGGATGTTCTAGTATTTTTATACTTGCTCATTTTAGATACCTGATTAAAGCAATGGAAGCCTGCAGGGGGGGTATGGGTAGGGTGTAGGGGTGCGCAATACGCATCGTCTATGATAACATCTTAAATGTTGCTTTAACGATACACAAGCTCAAAGTAAATGATTTGGGGCTGCACAAAGTAATGACTACTGACCCAAACTTTCAAACTCCAATAACAAAAAAAAAAGATGGGATTGAAGCAGGACAATACAAGTATTTTCTGAATCATCAGAGCTTCGTTCAGTTGGCCAGCCTCACTCTCACTCACCCGGTTGGCTGAAGGACTGCTCAAACACAGACTTGTAAAAGCTGCGGAACGAGGCACTGAGATCTTCAAAGTCAAAAAGCGGCTTTTCTCGTTCGGGGATGCTGTACTGGGGCTGGGGCTGCTGCAGACTCATCGACTGGGACACCGGCTCCGGATGACTTGTCACCTAGAAGAAGGGACGGCAAGAGGGTCGAGGAATTAGGAACAATAAATCAAATCAGTGGTGACACGCTGGAAGTCTGTCACAGTAACCAGTGAGCTGGAGCTCGGATAGGACATGGCAGTAATGACTAGAGCACTCAGCATCACCGGCACTGTAGAGGACAGGCTTATTAGAGCTAAGAACAGGAAAAAAACACTGAGCACAGGCTACATCTTAGAGTCCAAAACACAATAGCTTGCTGAAATAATATCATTGGGGTGATTGTGTAACAGCTTAGGATGCATAGAAATGAAGCAAACAAAAGCTGCACCATCATTGCTGTTCCACTCGATGGTTAATGCCTTCAAACGGTTGATGAGTAGCTGGAAGAGCTTGTGTTTAATGAGATCAAATATTCTCTACAGGGTGCAAATCTGGACCAAATATGAGCTTGGTGGACTGTGGCCAACTAACAACAAGAAAGAAAAAACAAAATCAAGACAAAAGATATTCTGGAAGATTTCGAACACTCAGGCCGTGCTCAAATCTTTTCATGGGTTTATCTTGCGCACAGGACGACTCTGTAAGTGAATTTCCATGTTTAAAGTTTTTTCCTCCCAACAGTTCGCTGCAGCAAATGACAAGCAAATGTGCCACAAGTCTGAGGAGTGCATTTTCCTAGTGCTTGCCAATTTTTTGACCATTAAAAGCTTACTATTTTTTTTTGCCTGAAATTGCCCAGGAGTGTAGGTTTATTGTTCAGTATCACTAAGTTGTGAGCGTTACCGAACGAGATTTTAACTGGTTCAAAAAAATTCACAGCAAAAACAAACAAAAAAAGTGCTAAAGTCACATGATTAGAAACCAATGCTGTCAAATGATTCAAATATTTAATTGCATTAATCATATTTTGCTTGCTCATATGACACTGATGATTTATTTCTTTAAAAACACACCACGACAATATAAGCTGCAGCAGAATGCATTTATTCATTTGAAATAGAGGGGAACCTCGGTTCTCGACCACCTTAGAAGTTTTTGACTAAAAATATGTCTCGGTTCTCGTCGTTTGCTCGGTACTCATGAACTTGATTCATGATTCACGATTCAGTACACAGTGATTCATGTTCACAATAGCTCGTGCTCTGAAACTCTCCACTGTGTTTTTCTTTATTTTTTCCTCTACAGTACTGTGATCTTAGTGCACATAAATATCCATGGGTCCAAAAATGGTTAGTTATAAGAGCCAACCGAAAGCAAAACAGGAACTGAATCCTATAGAAAACAGGCTACAGCTACACTAGGGCCCTGAGTTCACCAGTAGAGTAAGTGTTTTGCTTTTACTTTTCACTTTCAATCCATTACTAATTAAATTAAATGAGATTTTTCACCACTTCATTATAAAATAAGCTTTGTGTTAATGATTTTGGCCAACTGTTAACTGGTTAATATAAGGATTTTAACAATAACATACGTATGGGCTATGATACAGTCTAGACCTCTCTACTAAACACTCGTTAAATTGATCAGTCCATGATAGATTTAACTTATGATTGATTTGTAGGAACGTATCTCCATCATAAATCAGGGAGTACCTGTACAGTACAACTCCATTACTGCATATAATGCCTTATACAGTGGGGATTTTCTGGGGGTCTAGAAAGGATTCATTCAATTTACATTATTCCTTGTGGGAAAAAAAATTGCTCGGTTCTCGACAAACCTTCTGGAATGAATTAATGACATGAATTTAATAAACACAAAAAAGCACAACAGTAATTAGCAGAAGGACACCTCTGTAATCCATACCAGGCTCTTCATTTCAGCCACTTTTAATACCAGCATAAACGAACACATTACTATTTAGCCGATCACAGGACACTACTCAATTTTAAATAAAACAACGCTTTCAATAAAAAGTATAGTCTCCACATACGCACAGCACACCGGCTCGATATTATAGTTGGAAAAGTGCAAAACAAAGAATTCAGGGGCGAAAAATAAGAAAGGGAAAGCAAGACTGGGCGAGTGAGAGGGGAGGCATTGTGTGGTGTGTGCTGTATTGAATTCAGCAGTGTCTGTGCTGGATCAATACACAGAGCTTGAAGTGAGGGGTGTGGGGGCTGCAAGAGGACCACAAGAAAGGAAGGGCTGTCTCTGGTGGGCGGACTTCAGAGCCGGCATCTCTCTCTTTAGCTCGGTTCCAGAAGCATGCATGCTGCTTTTCATTCCCTTAACCCCAGTCTCAGGCTGCCCCCATCCAGCTACAGCCATGTTGTGTTCTGGGAGTCTGACTATAGCCTGACTAATTCAGCAATAGCAGTGCTGGAAAAGAATCCAGGGCAGATGTATGTGAGGTTTCTGGCGTGGTGATTAATGAAACACTTGTGGATCTTACCGGCGTGTAGCTGTGCACACTGCTCACACTGTTGAGATTAACTGAGGCCAGGCTCTGGTCAGACAGGCTGTTGTTAAGGCTGCTTCTAGGGCTATCACTCCCGTCTTGGTCTGGGTTGTATAACGCCACCTGAAAAAAACATGTGAATGACATGTAATAATAATAATAAAAAGAACAAAAACAGATACCTCACAGAAACAGGCACTTAATAATCGGACGACTGCAGAAAATCTTTTTGTCAGTAGGCCGAACGATGAGTTTACATGCAGTCGAGTAATCAGAATAATGGGGAACCTCCGGGTTTGCATGACTCGCGCAACAATCAGATTTCTACTTTGCAAACAGGCAGCATTCTCACAAAAGAATGCGTAAAATCCCTGGAGTGTATACTGCGTATACTAAACTGTTTTTCAGTAGCCGTTTTGCAGAGGCTGCGTTTAATGTCACCGTTGCCAGCGCCCGCTATAAAATAAGGCATCAGATCTATGGAAAAAGCCATAGAATAAGAGGACATGGCAACTTTTAAAACTGACTGAAATCGGAGGATGTGAAAACATGCTACGAGAAATCCAATTACTGGGGAAAATTTCTTAATCTGATTTCTAGATCGGAGTATGCTGTATAATCAGAATAATCAGATAAGTGCAGAAATCTGATTATGATCAGACTGCTAAGTGCATGTAAACGCACTCGGGGTCTAGCATCTCTGGAGATCAGGAAATGATTCCACATCAACTGCTCAGAATTAAAGTACCTGCTTTGACTGATGCAAGACAGCAAAGGAAACAAACCACAGTTGTAATTACTTTCTCATTTTTATTATCTTTAAACTAAGTTTTACATTTACATTTACATTTACAGCATTTAGCAGACACCCTTATCCAGAGCAACTTACAATTGGTACAGTCTTACAATCCAAGCAATTGTGGGTTAAGATTCTTGGCTCAAGGACCCAACAGCGGCAGCTTGGCAGAGGTGGGATTTGAACCCTGGACCTTCTGGTCCAGAGTCTAGTACCTTAACCGCTAGGCTACCACAGTCCCAGCAGAGGTGGGACAGCTTGGCAGAGATGGGAATTGAACCCTGGACCTTCTGGTCCAGAGTCTAGTACCTTAACCGTTAGGCTACCACAGTCCAAGTTTTAAAGCGCTGTGGGGATCCCATTCACTGCTGGACTGATTCCTCTCTTTGGTCCTGCAGGTCCTTAATCATCTCTGCTATTTAAACCCTTTGATGTCAGGCGAAGCTTTAATAGTAGCTTTAGCAGAGAACGTGTTGATGACCAAAGCGCATGTGCATAAAGTACAACAGCTTTTGGACCCTGGTAGTGTTAGGCAGTATGACGATATTTTATTGGATCAATTTTGTTATATGCTTTTCTGAGCATCTCAAGGATCTCATCAGCGCCTACAGAACACCGACCAACTGCATGTATCATTATAAACAGTGTAATTAGTCCTGTTTAATTGGATGAACTGCATCATATTGTTACTGCAATGGAATAACATTTGAATAGTAGTTCTGTCACTGTCACTACTGATGCATTTTGTCTGACTAGAAAAGAGCATTATGCTCTGCAAGAGATACAAAAAATTGTAATACAAGTGTCAAACACAGCTCGAGTCCTGAGTGAGATGCAGGTAGTGGCGAATGAGGGCATGAGATGCAGACACTTCTGTGTTTTGGCTGGCCTGCACTCTCAAATGACAGATCAATGGCATACACAAGCCTTAAGAGTGTGCAGAGTTCTCCAGTAACGAGTACGGAATCGTGGGATTTTCCCTAGTAAAACTGTCTGCGTACATTTTGGTATGAGGGAATCTATAAATTGCTTATTAATAAGCCCACCAATCATGCCACACTTTCAACTTTTAAAAATGATGCTAGTGTTATTTTATACAGTACCATGCAAAAAGTCTTAGGCCACCTTTCGATTTGTTCTAGCAATGCTATAATGCACATATATAACACACTGGGGAACTTGGATTCGTCACTCCATAATCTTTTCTACTGCTCTTCATTCCAATCTATGAGCTGTAGCATTTCTTACTTTTCACTCTGCTCCCCTTCTGAAAAAGTGGTTTCTTGGCTGCCAGCCTTGTAAAAAAATAATTCCCGATCAAGCTTCTTCAGACCTCGGCATCCCTAGAACCCCTAATTCCTGCTGTACACGTTTCCTGTGTTTCCTGGTTGTATTCAAAGAGCAAGACTGAGAAATAGTTATATATGATCATTATACCTTTGCTAAAACAATGGTACGTCAAACCTAACGGTGGCCTCAGACTTTTGCACAATGAAAGGGTTTTTCCTTTTACCGTTTGATGTTAGAACTGTAACACGTGCTCCATATAGACGGTTAAACTGACTGATCATTGGAATTCCGTGTGGGAGTTGCCATGAGACACCAACATAACTTTGGCATGCAGTGCAGATACCGAGGGTGGAGTGAGGAAACCGAACCAAAACTGTCTGGTGGTTTTTGAGGTCAACCAAGAGTAATCCTCTTGGCTTGTCACAACAATCCAGCCTGTTACATCACCAACATGGTGTGCAACCGGTCACGGAGACGGCCCGAGCATGAGTGAAGTCATGTGCTCTTTGGGCTACAGCCAGATGGAGACTCCATCATCGCAGACAGGATGTGAGGAAAGCTAAGTGGTTTGGGACAGCTTACAATAGATCCTCGGTATGTCAGAGAACCTGACCCTTCATACGGAGCGTGAATCCAGTATGTAGGGTTTTAGCAAAGCTCCTCAAGCACATCAAACGGTGATGGCAATTATCATTTGAAAAGCTCGACTGCAAATATGTGCAGAAGGAGAGTAAATAGGGCATTGGAGGAATGCTATGTAAATGAACATAATGAGATCCTAAGAGAATAGCAACTCATTGAGCTTTCAGGGGTAGGAAAGGATGAATGGAAATGCACCAATACTGCATGCGCACCCTTCACGTGCTGCATCTCATCGCTGCACTCGCTGACACTAAAGGCTCTTCAAGAAAAAAAAAAGACAAAGCCAACTGGGCAGCGTGTACTACACAAATCCATCTTCTGGCTTTTGGGAAGTGTGTTAAATCAGCGTTCACAGCTGCTTTCAGTTACATTTCTGCTGGCAACAAGGATGAGAAAAAAGCCGGGCTTCGAAGCATTTTTTTGACTCGGCCAGCCAGCAGTGTAGACACAGACAGACACACAGACGGAGGACAAAAAAAATGTCCTACTCTCTTAGCGAGAATCATCATTCAGGCAGAATGAATGTCTTCCAATTCCATTGTTCACCACGCATCAAAAGGAGAGCATAATAGATCCGGGCTGCACCGTATGGAGCAGGAGGATATAATGGCCTCATTTGCATACTACAACCTTTTTCCAAGTATATGTGGGCCAGGCTCCAGCCTTCATTAGAACAACTAACCACTGAGGACCGGAGAAGCAGGGGCAAAGACGTGTCGAAAACACCATCAGCATCGCGTTCACTCCCGATTACGAACGAATCCTCTTACGCACAATCAAGCCGATAAAATAATATTTCAGCCCTAAGCTTCCAGCGCGAGCTATTTTCGTCTTAAAAAACAGCCCCTCATACCGTGGCTTGTTTAAAACCCTGAAAGTAGACGCCTACGCTGCAACAGGACACGGCATGTACCCAGTCAGACAAGCAGTGTGGGGTGCGAAAAAAAAAAAGAGAGAGGGCCAAACAAATCTATAACAAATACGGAATGTCTGCCTGTTGAAAGGCAGTGCTAGATCTATATTTAGCCACGAATTAAGGGCAAAAGCCAGTGGTGTCTTTGACATGGGAGGCTAATCCGGAGCATGACACGCAGATTATGAAAGCAAAGAGAAATCCGCCCAGGTGCTGAGAACAATGATGGAGGGAAAATCTGAGAACACAATGCCATGTGTGTTTGGAGGGAGCGAATGGTTCCATATTCCTGTAAGATATTTGATTTAGACCTTTCACTGATTCTCATTTTCTAATAAAGTCATTTCAAAGAACAGAAGCGAAGATTAAAACCCCGATTAAAGCAGGACGGCTGACCAAGGAGTACGGTGAGCGTTGTGCTCTTGATGGCCTTCGCTGGCAGGTGGGAAAGCCAGAGAATGATGGAATTCCTGTGGTTTGGCATGGAGCAGCAGGAGAGGCGTGGCCTGCTCTGTTTACAGGGCTCTCACTGAGAAATAACCTCTCGACGGAGCCTCAGCTCGTGCTATTTTGTGTGTTGTGTTTTTTTTCCCTGCTTTGACTCACATTTTTATCCAGCACAAGGAGCAGGATGACATGTAAGAAAGCATTTTCAAAAAAATAGTTGTGCATTTAATGAAATGCTGCAGCATAAAAAACAACAAAGAAAAAAAAGTACTATAAGGAGAAGGTCTGAGATCCTCAGTTTAAACTAAGCTCTCGAGAGGCACGACAATAAGTTTAAGTGAGTGCGTTTACATAATCCGATAACTGCGGAAAATCAGATTTTGTCAGTAATCCGATTGAGTTCACATCCACTTGAGTAATCGGACAACAGGAACGCTCCGGGTTTACATTCATATTCCGACCTCTACTTTGCGACCAGTCAATAATCTCACAGAAGAATGTGACCTAAACGTCATACTTTGTCAATTAAATATTGAAATTCTTAAAGTTCTCAAGCACTGACTGCTGTTCAGAGTCTCCTCAAGGTGTTTGACCATTTAGTGGGTGCTGCGTTTTATTCCGAGGTTGCCAGATCCCGCAAGTAAAAAAAAAACAAAAGAAACAATCAGGTCTACGGAAAGAATCCCAATGGTAGTGAAGTCTCTCAGTTATTAACTAGAGAGGTGCATTTCCTGAAGAAAATGCGAGTGTGATTGCCACTCTGCAACGGTCGACCCTGAACCTACGTAAGGGGACCCATGGGCATCACATGTCACCTCAGATTGCACCCGGGACCAAGCCTGCCAAATTTCATGACCATAGGTCAATAACTGACTGAGTTACAGTCATTGGCCCACCAGGGTCCCCAGTGCCCAGCCGGGGTCCTCATGGGCCCCATGGGCATGACATATCACCTCAGACTGCACCCAGGACCAAGCCTGCCGAATTTTGTGGCCGTAGGTCGAAAACTGACTGATTTATGATTCGTTTACTTTGGGCCCATTCATTTCCTATGGGAAAATTTTGGACAATTTTTGGACAATTTTGGGCTTGTATAGACCGGAAAGCCCTATACAAGCACACCATTCCCGACCCGACTGGACGCAATGGCGCTGGAACGGGGTCGATATCTCAAAAATTGCGGCAGTTGATACGCGTCGAAAATTTCGGAATGTTCAGAATCGGATAACAATAGTGTGATCGCCTATATAAGTGCATCTGACAACCATGTTGCACTCCTTTTTTTATGTTTCTGTGCATGTGCACACTGAGAAAACCAATATCGGCGTATGGGAATACCCGCTTTGAGAAATCTGACTACTGAGGCAAAATCCAGCTTCTCTCTAGACGATTTCTTAATCTGATTTCTAGATCAGAGTATGCCGTTTACATGACCACTTGGATAATCAGATAACTGCAAAAATCTGACTAACCTCCCACTGACAGCTGTGGACTGGTTGCCATTTATGGTGGAAAGTTCATTAACCATGAGGATAAACACAAGCAGAGTAAGAAGGACTGCGTCTTTGCAATGCAGCCTTCAGAGTTCCCTGCTCGGATCATAAATACAACAGGAAACGTGTGGCTTTGTTCATATTTCGAAGAGCCAAGCCAGACGGTTTGAAAGAGGAGTTAAGGAGGCCATCTACGTCCCATTAGAACAACCGTCACTGAACAAAGTGGGTGTTTTATGTCACCAGTTATCAGCCACCTACAAAGCAGTCTTGAGATCCCTTCCTAGGCAGTTTAACCCCTTTCGCACCTCGAGGCATATGACCGTAACCACTCGCGTGATGGCAGGGTGGGCCAATGACTCACAGGACCACCTCCAAAGTGACAACCCCGCTAGAACTTAAACACTGGGACTCCTTCAGCTCTTAGCATGAGCTAATAAAGACATGTTTAGTATTAAAACAAAACATGCAAATCAGACCTACAGCCTCTCTTTAGTTTACCCGCCAAAACCCGTTTTTTTAAATGAATTAATACTGGTTTAATATGTACGGTTAAAGCTGCCCAGCTCTGTGAATGCACTTCAGAGAGGCTGAGGATTAGGCAGGAGAGATGCTCCCTTTAAAGCGTTCACCAACACAGCCCTAAATGGCTACCTTGTTAGTCACAGTGTTGATCGCCATCGTCGGAGAGGCACTTCCAGAGATGATGCAGTCCATTCCCAGGGAATCCGAATCCAGACTGTAGGGCGTGGAAGCCTGCAAAAAGAGGGCAAGATACTTTTAAAGGCAGGAGATATTCTTCTGGATATACAGTACTGTGCAAAAGTCTTAGGCCACCATTAGATTAGATTAGATACACAATTGATTTGGCAATGCTGTAATGACCATATCTAATTATTTCTCTGTATATTTATTAGAATAAAACCAGGAAATTTGTACGCAGTACTTAAGAACAGAAGAAAATCAGAAAAAAACCCAGCTTCTATGGGCTACAGGGACAAGTATTTAAACATGAACAGCAGCAGCATCTGGGCGCTTTATAGGAATGCCATGACCCCTCTACAGTCTGAAAAAGTTTGATCAGGAAAGCTTTTTGGAAGTGTAGCAGTAAAGAAACCACTTTTCCAG
Source organism: Ancistrus triradiatus (assembly GCA_025084515.1). Lineage (NCBI taxonomy): Eukaryota > Metazoa > Chordata > Actinopteri > Siluriformes > Loricariidae > Ancistrus > Ancistrus triradiatus. The sequence goes on from JAJAGP010002985.1 coordinate 30,578, forward strand.
AAGGGAAACAGGGTGAAAAGGCTAAGATATGCTAAAGCTTGCAAAAACTGGAATGAATATCAGTGGAAAAGAGGATTACAGAGTGACAAATCCAAGCTTTTGGGTCCAAAAATTCCATGGACAATGTGTTATACAGTGGAGCAAAAAAGTATTTAGTCAGCCACTGATTGTGCACGTTCTCCGACTTAGAAAGATGAGGGGTCTGTAATTTTCATCATAGCTACAAAATGAGAAAAAGAAATCCAGGAAATCACATTGTAGGATTTTTAAAGAATTTAATTGTAAATTATGGTGGAAAATAAGTATTTGGTCAATAACAAAAGTTCAACTCAATACTTTGTAAAATAACCTTTGTTGGCAATGACAGAGGTCAAACGTTTCCTGTAAGTCTTCACCAGGTTGGCGCACACTGTAGCTGGTATTGTGGCCCATTCCTCCATGCAGATCTCCTCTAGAGCAGTGATGTTTTGGGGCACACAGACTTTCAACTCCCTCCACAAATTTTCTATGAGGTTGAGGTCTGGAGACTGGCTAGGCCACTCCAGGACCTTGAAATGCTTTCTACGGAGCCACTCCTTCATTGCCTGAGCGGTGTGTTTGGGATCATTGTCATGCTGGAAGACCCAGCCACGTTCCATCTTCAATGCTCTCTCACTGATGGGAGGAGGTTTTGGCTTAAAAACCTCACGATACATGGCCCCGTTCATTCTTCCCTTAACACGGATCAGTCGTCCTGTCCCCTTTGCAGAAAAACAGCCCCCAAAGCATGATGTTTCCACCCCCATGCTTCACAGTAGGTATGGTGTTCTTGGGATGCAACTCAGCATTCTTCTTCCTCCAGTTGAGTTTTTTACCAAAAAGTTCTATTTTGGTTTCATCTGACCACATGATATTCTCCCAATCCTCTTCTGGATCATCCATATGCTCTCTGGCAAACTTCAGATGGGCCTGGACATGTACTGGCTTAAGCAGGGGGACACGCTTGGCACTGCAGAATCTGAGTCCCTCTCGGCGTAGTGTGTAACTGATGGTAGCCTTTGTTACTTTGGTCCCAGCTCTCTGCAGGTCATTCATCAGGTGCCTCCATATAGTTCTGGGATTTTTGCTCACCGTTCTCATGATCATTTTGACCCCATGGGATGAGATCTTGCGTGGAGCCCCAGGTCGAGGGAGATTATCAGTGGTCTTGTATGTCTTACATTTTTCTTACAATTGCTCCCACAGTTGATTTATTCACACCAACCTGCTTGCCTATTGTAGATTCACTCTTCCCAGCCTGGTGCAGGTCTACAATTTTCTTCCTGGTGTCCTTCAACAGCTCTTTGGTCTTGGCCATGGTTGAGTTTGGAGTCTGACTGTTTGAGGCCTGTGGACAGGTGTCCTTTTATACAGATAACGAGGTCAAACAGTGCCATTAATACAGGTAATGAGTGGAGGACAGAAGAGCTTCTTAAAGAAGAAGTTACAGGTCTGTGAGAGCCAGAAATCTTGCTTGTTTTTGAGTGACCAAATACTTATTTTCCACAATGATTTACAATTAAATTCTTTAAAAATCCTACAATGTGATTTCCTGGATTTTTTCCCCTCGTTTTGTGTCTCATAGTTGAAGTGTAGCTATGGTGAAAACTACAGACCTCTCTCATCTTTTTAAGTAGGACACAACCAGTGGCTGACTAAATACTTTTTTGCCCCACTGTATATGGTCATTATAGCATTGCTATAACAACAAATCTAATGGTGGCCTAAGACTTTTGCACAGTTCCCCATATAAAACACTGACAGCTGCTTTAATGCGAGAGCACTTAATGCAAAACCATTCCAGTCCCCACCTTTAAAGCTTTTCTAATAGCTGAAAAATTTCTCACCTATGGCAGATAAGTAAATCTGAGACATGGTTCATTCCAGAATATACTACACGTTGGAGGGGATTTGATATGATGCGGGTAAATTAAAATGCACGTACGTACAAACGAATAACTAAAAGTGAATAAATGCAGCGCACACACGAACAACAAGCGAGTGACGCTTATATTTAGGTCAAACTCTGAATAATTCGGGATTCTCTTTGCGCTCTCTCCGCGCTTGCAGAAGAAAAATAACTTTAGCATGCCCGTCTTCCAAAACTGCTTATTATAAGAGGATTGCCTGGCAACAATGCAATTTTTTATTCATGATAAACACAAATGAGACCTCGCCAAGTCACAACCTTACTTGAAACAGTTGGAGGAACAAAAGCTTTGTTCAGGTCTAAGAGAACCAACTTCACTCCTATGACACAACCAAGGCTGTAGCACCCAAGAAAGTGTCAGAATGTGTCGATACAGAGACCAATTGAAACAGCAGATTATGATCTGTTAGGGTTCTATGCTGTCCTAAACTAACATCTATTTAAGCAACAGAACACGAGAGGATGCATGGTATCATGAATACCATCGTGGCTGGGATTTGGTCGCATGCACAAACTGAAGGTGAGTGCCATAGATAACCACAGCCATGCCGGTATTCGTGATAACACACAACCCTGAGTGTTCTATTTCTTTTATACAACTGTTTTTAAAAAAAAAAAACTAGGTACAAATGCACAACAAACCAGCTGTTGCTATGCAGTGGTAAAAAATCCCTACCCTGCCTCAGCACTAGACGCACCGGGCCGGTTTAACGTCCATATACCTGGCTGGTGTGACTTCCTACCATTACCTGCTTAAAGTGCCACCAGGACTGTCAAAAAACCACTGAGTCTTCCTTTTCTCTTTCAGGCCAAAACGGCACTTAAGTTTTCAGCAGGTAGAGAAAGAACCACAAATTTGTCTTGCTCATACGAACCGAAACGAGATAAGAGTCGCAACGCAAAACTAAGAAATCTAATACGAGGCAGTGAAGATGCGCCGCGGCATGTCCAGCATGTCCACACAGCGACTGTTTTCATCTCACTCAATTACAGGTTTATGAGACGAGGGCAGCGAGGGCACGGGTCTGCCAGTGGACGCAGACAAGTGTGTGTGGCCTGAAGTCATTTTTAAGTGACTGAACCTTTTACTCAAGCCTAGAGCTCTGCTTTTTAACAGCAGCTCTGAGGACAAACCACACATACAAAAACATTCCTCTGTGACGAATCACTCTCTCTCTCACACTCTCACTCTCTCACACAAACCCTCATTCACGTGTCACATCTGAATTCGTCCATTTTAGCAAGCCACCCCCCACCCCCCTTTCCTGCCCTGCCGCAGAAATGGACACAATGATGCGAGATGCCTCAAAGACAGCGTGAGCTGGCGGCTCCGCTCTGAGGGTGGCCACGAAGCGTGTAACACCGAGCGCCGCTCACAAACGATACAGACGAAATCCCTAGCTGAAAACTTTGCATTAATTGGCGTTCAAAGAACATATTTAGAATGCAGCGAACGTTACGGCTGTCTGGGGCAGTGTTTATTCATTAGCTGGATGTCGGGGTGTGAATCTCTCCCTTTCAGACGGCCTTGATAAACAGTTCAACGTAACGATTCGAAATACGATTCGTTCCTGATCCAATACGATTCAGCAACAGTACGAGTCGATTCAGTTCTGGTCCAGTGTTTCAGGTAGGTTAAATTCTACATGACGTGTCAGTTTCAATTCAGTAAGGAACAGCCATTTCAAAGCATTCTTCTGATCACATACAGTACCGTGCAAAAGTCTTAAGCCACCATTAGTTTTGCTGTTTTAGCAATGCTATAATGAACAATGTCAATGACCGGATCCAAAAACGTCATACATGGATTCGTCACTCCATAATCCTCTTTCCCACTGATCTTTATTCATCTTTGAGAGCTTTAGCATATCTTAGCCTTTTCAAAAAAACTTTTTTTGACCACTCCTGATCAAGCTCCTTTGGACTGTAGAAGGGTCACCTTGGAATCCCAATGAAGCTGACAGATGCTGCTGTTGCTCAAATGTAAGTGGAGGTCACACAATATACAGTGGTATGAAAAAGTTTGGGCACCCCTGATAATTTTCATGATTTTTCTTTAGAAATCATTGGTTGTCCAGCTCAGCAATTTCAGGTAAATATATCATATAGCAGATGAACACCATGATATTTGAGGAAGTGAAAGATGAAGTTTATAGGTTTACTACAGAAAGTGTTGCAGTAATTCATTGATTCAAACAAAATTAGGCAGGTGCATTCAAATTTGGGCACCCTTGTCATTGAATAACTTTAGCACTAATTATTGGAAACACAAAATTTGTTTTTGTAAGCTCATTGACCCTTGAATCTACATACACAAGTGAATCCAACTATGAGAAAGTGTAAGGTGGCCAATTGGAAGTTTTTCTCCTCTTTTTATCTTCTCTGAAAAGTGGCAAAATTGGAGCCTCAAAACAACTCTCAAATGGCCTGAAAACAAAGGTTATTCAACATCATGGTTCAGGGGAAGGATACAAAAAGCTATCTCAGAGATTTCAGCTGTCAGTTTCCACTGTGAGGAACAGTGAGGCAATGGAAGACCACAGGCACAGTTCTAGTTAAGGAACTCCCGAAGTGGCAGACCAAGAAAAATCTCAGATAGGCAGATGCAAAGGATGGTGAGAACAGTCATAGTCAAGCCACAGACCAGGTCCAAACACCTACAACCTCATCTTGCTGCAGATGGTGTCACTGTGCATCGTTCAACTATTCAGAGCAGTTTGCACAAGGAGAGGCTGTATGGGAGAGTAATGCAGAAGAAGCCTTTTCTGCAGACACGCCACAAACAGAGTCACTTGAGGTGTGCTACAGCACATTTGGACAATCCAGCTTCATTTTGGAATAAAGTGCAGTGTACTGATGAAACTAAAATGGAGTTATTTGGACATAACAATAAGCGATATGCATGGTGGAAAAAGAACACAGCATTCCCAAGACAAACACTTGCTACCCACAGTAAAATTTGGTGGTGGTTCCATCATGCTGTGGGGCTGTGTGGCCAGTGCAGGTACAGGCAATCTTGAGGGTCGCATGGATTCCAGTTAATATCAGCAGACTCTTGAGAACAATGTTCAAGAATCAGTGACAAAGTTGAACTTGCACCGAGGCCAACGACCCCAAACCCTGCTCAAAATCTACCAAGGCATTCATGCAGAGGAACCAGTACAACGTTCTGGAATGGCCATCTCAGTCCCCAGACATGAATATTACTGAAAATCTGTGTTGTGATTTAAAGTGGGCTGTCCATGCTCGGAAACCATCAAACCTGACTGAACTGGAGATGTTTTCTATAGAAGAATGGTCCAAAGCACCTTCAACCAGAATCCAGACTGGAAGCTGTAGGAAGCGTGGGTTAGCGGCTGTTATTTCTACAAAAAGGAGGAATCTACTAAATATTGATGTCATTTTCTTCTGTGGTGGTGCCCAAATTTATGCACCTGCCTAAATTTTGTTTGAATAATTTACTGCACCCTTTCTGTAAATTCCTATTAAACTTCATTTTCACTTCTCAAATATCACTGTGTTCATCTGCTATATGATAGATTTAACTCAAGTTGCTGATCTGAACAAGCAATGATTTATAAACTAAAATCATGAAAATTATCAGGGGTGCCCAAACTTTTTCATACGACTGTAACCTTTATGTTTTTTAATACTGCATAGTCATTTCGGGTGGCACGGTGGCTAGCATATATGGTCGTTATAGCACTGCTAAAACAACAGTACATGTATGTTTACATACTTTCTTTGGGGGAAATCAGATTCAGTCGTTGAACAAATCCGACATTGGTCGACCTTGTGGAACCAATTAAGTTTGAATCACGAGGTTCCACTGGATACCTGAATGCTACTTCTTAACGAACTAGGAACGGGGGCCAAAAAAAGGTAGTGGGAAATGACTAGTTTTTCACATTTACATGGAAAGTTACTACGAAATATAAGCATTTCTTACTGGTAAACTGACGAGTCGCGTCTCTCACTATGGGTTCAGCCCATCACGATGGTTGTTTGGCTTATTAATAAATTCTGTTTAAAGCATCTATCAGACTTACCCGTTCTCCAGACCGTGGCCTCTTCTTGGGTCGTGTGGGCAGCGTGTCCTCCTTTGGATTCGAATCGATTGCCCAGTAGGAACCCTAAAAATAAATAAAAACGAGAACTTCAGCATTAGCTCGCTCAACGTCTCGATTCAAAACGTCCACAGCGGAAAGTTTGCACAAGAGCAAGACAATCACAGATACAACAGCACATGCAGGTTCGTTAGGAGCACCCGAGTGGTACAACTTCCCCAATCAGATATCGGCTTGTTTTTCACTCAGGTGCTGTCCATCACATAAAGCTTTCAGCTCATCAAATTTTAAGCGAGCTTATTTGTGAGCCCGTCATGTCAGGAAGACATTTATGGAGCTGCACGTCTGGAGTGTGAAAGCCAGGTCTTACTTTGCATCAACACGCTCTCCTACTCGCTTTCTCCCCGGCCTTCCTCCGAGCCTTGGCCGAGACAGGTAAAGTGCTCAGGCTTGCTTGAACCCTTCTCTTCCTTGGCTTTATTGATCGCTCCAACTCCGAACCGAACACAGAGACGTTGGTTATCTGGTCAGGTTTGCTCTCAGATTATCAGGCAGAGAACAGTACTCTGGGGCTGCAGGTATACAAACACCCAAGGTCCTGGCTGAATAATTTATCCTTGCACTCTTGCTGTTTAATTTATTTTTCAATAGTGCTGCTCGTCCTCGAAGTTAAGGGCAACGACGGGTCAAAGCAGCCGGTCAGAAAGAAATCTCTTAGCCCTAGGCCTGGGTTTTGTCTTTAAACATTCCGGATTAGATGCGGTAAGATCTCCATTGTTAGAAGGCAGGATCAAGATCTTGAAAATTACTTGCAGGAAACTTTGTCTTGCGGGGAGAAAAGTCGAAGAAGAGCGTTTTCTTCACAAAGTAAAGCACGCAGTGTGCAGCGATGAGACGATGACAATCGCGTAGAAGCACGTGACGAAAAATTCTACCTTGAAAAAATCAATAATGAAATTCTCAAGTTCCTCGAGCTTACACTGTGCTTGAGAGTCTCACCAAAATTGTTTGTAGTTTTCCCTTTTCGCAGGAGCTGTACTTAATTCCAGGGTTGCCAGTTCCTTTGAGGGAAATGAGCAACCAGGTCTATCCTGGCAACCTGACTGTGTGAGCCACTTCTTCGAGTTACGTTTGCATGCAGGCACAGACTGAGAAAACCGTTTGAAATAAGTAAGCGGATACATGAGCCGAGAAATCTGACTTCTGAGCAAAATCCAGCTCTCTAGCAGATTTCTTAATCTAATTTCTAGACTTTAATCCCATGCATGCTGTGTGTTACAAGTGAGTGTTCCTGAAACGGCAGTTCTCACTAATTAGAAGGATGTCCACAAACTTTTGTCAGTGTAGATACCAGACTTTAACTTGACCTGCGTTACTCATGACTCAATCTTTGAGTAATAATTTTGGCTCAGTGTACAGTTCAAATTGTCCTGCCTAATACTTATGCCTCGTCCATAACGTACAAGCAGAACTACGATTAAGGCCTCAATGAAAAGAGCTCATTATTGCCATTTTAACACTTGCTCATTAGTGCAATAGATTACGCCGGCAGGATGAAAGCTTAAGGCCAATCAATCTAATCAGAGGCTTCAGTCACAATATTACACCTTGCTTTGAAATGCCCTCGGTGAACTTAATCAGCACGGCGCTGTAAACGCCTAACCGAGGAACCAAAGCATTCCAAACACCTATCAAACGCAACAATTAGCCACCCAAATGCCTAAACATTTACGCTCAAATGCTGATTGCTTTCCAGTGGTCAACCAATGTCAGAAAAGCAGCGACTGTGCGTCGCCAATAATGCACTAATTAAACATTCGTCAAACGAACTGCCATCGCAGCGTTCTCGGTGTAAATGCCATTAAGTCACTGCTACTAATGAAAAGAAAATGAGGCTGGAAAGTAGAGAGAGATACCAAGATACCGGATTAAAATAACCAAAGGTAGGGTCTATGACAAGCTCGTGATGGATTATCCTCAAAAACGGAGGAAGGACGGCGTTTCATCTAATAGCGCAGCCACAGTCTGGCCAATGATGATTAATGCAGGAACCAGTAAGTTTGGTGTTAATGCGCGGTAAGACGATTAGATTAGCAGAGCTCCGTAGCGGCAAATTGTTTAATGGACACCGAGACGTGACCTCATAATTCACTTCTAATCCCATTTTCAGGCCCAAGTCCGTCACCGTTTCTCATAGGTGGAATATTACTTAGGCCATTAATTGCTCTCATGAAAGTGCTGATGCATGACCAAGTTCTGAAGGACGGTTTACTGTGAGCGAGAATTAATGGCGGTCAGTACCATTTACAGCTCACAGACACTGGAAATGAAGGATTGGTGCCAGGATGCATTTCATTAGCTGGATCAAAGTCATAGCCCATGGGAGTTCCTGCATACTTTAACTACGCAGCAGACCAATGAAAAGAGCAGGTGAGTTACTCGCAAATTTACACCATTATACCAACTGCACAGGGGCAGCAAGAATCGGTAGCGCTGGCACCAGAATTTGTCGTTTTGTCATCTTACTTCTCTAGCCTTTGTCACCTAACGTTTTGATTAAAGGTAAAATTCCTTCGCATGAACAACAGCTATAATCAGACTGTAGTAACTCTAGTTCCTCCCTGATGCTCTGAAAATCAAAAGCTGTCCAATTTATTTAAGGATTCACATTTTGTGGTTTGGTTCTGGATTCCAATCAACATAATACACCAAATGGCCAAAAGTATGTGGAAACCCCTTCTAATGAGTGAGCCCTGCCATTTCAGCAACACTAACTTGGATCACATTCATATCATCGTACGTTTCTGGATTTTCCGTAGACACAGTGGTAGTAGAATGTGCTCTCAATGGTCCATTTATAAGTTTCTGCTTCCAACTAGTCAGTTCATCAACTTTCTGCCCTTAGATCTGATTTGCCAACTTCAACTGACATCTTGGCTGGCTTATACAGAAGCTTGAAAATGAGCCAAACCAAAGGGGGTTGCAAACTGTATACTAATATCCATGGTTTGGATGTAATTTTGGGTGTCCACAAACTTTTGGCCATATAGTGTATATTTTATAAAGCCCTGCTCTCACGGAGTACTCCACTGCATTTATAATTAACACCAAAGCAGCTAAAAGCATAGACATTTGGGTTACATTGCACCATATTTTACTTGTCCAGCTAATTAACAGTTCATGCCTGGTGCAATTACTTTATCAACAAAGAAAATATAGTTCTGTCTTAAACAGCGACCAAAACAGACCAAAGAACTGCTATCCATTCATCTACTGTCAGGCTCAGTAGCTATGCTTACACTCATCCTCATAATCAATTATTTATTACATTAACGATTCATTGGACCTCAACAACATGGAGGCTGGGTTGGAGTTTCGTTGGTGCCCCCGGCTTTCTGGGAGAGGGTTAGATAGTGACAGTGACACACCCCCAACTTCACACTGACCTGCCACTTGCTGATTCAGACAACTCCATTAATGCACATAATGCCTAATAGTGTGGATTTTCTGGGGGTCTGGAAAGGATTCATTCAATTTACATTATTCCTTATGGGAAATATTTGCTCGGTACTCGTCGCTTTCAGTTCTTGACCAGCCTTCTGGAACGAATTCATGAGAAGAAGTGAGTTACCACAATATTTTTATTTCCAGTTAAATTCTTCTCGGCTGTTAAGGCGAGTGGACGTTGATCGAAGGGACGTTAAATTGGGTTAAGCAGGTTAATAACAAATAATAAGGATAATATCCTTATCAGACCATGGATGTGTGATAGCTAAGCGCAGGCTGGACGTTCCCAATCCTGCACGTTTCATATTGTAAAAAAAAGACCAAATTTAAAAGCAAGATAATTCCATGTGTGTAAATTGCAGGTTTAGAGAAGAACAGCAATGCTAGCAGGGCCGTTCTTCCGTGCAGCCGGCATGAAACTGGCGGCGCAGTTTATCATCTATTCCGCCATCTCTTTGAAAGCCAGGCTTCTGTTACTATCTCAAGCAGGCAGCAGGCCTCATATTCCTATCATATTACAATATTGATGGAACATATCAAGAGAGCCCTGGGTGGCTTTGAAGTTATTCTTCGGGGGAAGGGGGAGAGAGGCAAATTCCAAATTGGGCATTAGTGATGCAGGCTTGTTGGTTGTGCATTTGGCATCGCATCCATACAGCAATAGATTTCATATTTACTGGAGCAGCTCCCAGGAGTGTCAATATCAGAAGATTACAGCGTAACATGAAAATTAACATTCAGCCCCCATTTTCTGACACGCCTCAGCACCAGCCTGTCTGTCTGTCTGACGGTACGTGTGCTATGTTCCCTGGGTGTGAGGTACTGGGGGTAAATAGGAATTTGAATCAAACAGGTATACTAATGGAGTTTTTAAATAAAGAGAACAATATGAGCAGCAGTGTGAGGCAACGCTTATTCTTGTTTTTTATTCTCCTTTTTTAGTGTTCCTAACACTAAAAAACAAACTATGCAACCAGGAGGGTAACGATACACCCCACTCACGATTCGACTCCCAATACTGTGCTCACAAATCGATTTTCTCACGATTATTCATTTACATTCGATAAAAGGCACAAAGTGCAAACAATTAGGGCTGCAACAACACATCGATAAAATGAAATGAAATTCGTTGTCGACACTTTTAATAATCGATTATTAAAAGTGTCGACAACGAATTTCATTATCGATTCATTGTGTCGCATGATATATATGTCCCTCCCCTTATCATATCCGCTTATGTTACTTGCGGCACTTCGTCACGCTGGAAAAAAATACGAGCGATTGAACGGAGCGAGGCGGAGCCAGGGCAGACGCGGAACATTCAAAGTAAGTTAGCATTAAGAATGGAATAAGTTCTACAAATGAAACACGACCGACGCAGAGAAGGTGGTTCGGCTTAAGTCCGCAAAAGTGTCGGAGCACTTCACGCTTCACACAACTAAACAATGTGTAACATGCAAGCTTTGCAAAAGTGATCTGACCCGGCACGGGACCACCCCTGTGCTAATACAGCCCTCGAAACGAAAACATGGAGTCACCGATGAGGATGAAGGGAGCTCAACAACAGCGTAAGTCACCACAATATCCCGAGTTTGTTCTGTTTTGAGGTGAGGAAACATAACGGCACCCTCACACTATGGGAACGGGCACAGCACTGTTGATGCTGTTTTTGCTTGTTAGCTGGATAATGACAGTCATGTCGTTATCAGAGACAGATATCCTATATTGGCCAGGCTAGCCAAGTCCTATTTATGCATTCCTGCTACTTCAACACTGTCTGAGCGTTTATTTTCTGTGGTAGGAAATATAGTCTCTAAAAAGAGAGCCAGCTTTAGCCAGGAGCATGTTGACATGCTAACATTTTTGCATTGCAATGCAAAGTTCCTAAAGCAAGGGAGTGAATGAGTTTGTATGTAGTGTTTGCATCAGAGATGCATTTATTCTTCATTCTTAAGATAACATAAGATAAGATTTTTAAAAGCCTTTTATTATCCCACAGGGGAAATTATCTTGTTACGGCACCAAGAAGGAAGACACAGAATAAATACAAGTATACACACTATTATTTAATTTATTTTAATTTATTAATACATTTTATTTATTATTATTCAATTATCACTTATTTGCTCTGTTATTCAATGTTATATATTTTTTTTAATCCGGTAAAAATAATCGACCGATTAATCGATTATTAAAATAATCGTTAGTTGCAGCCCTACAAACAACACACATTTTCTTTGTATGACTTTTTAAACAACAAAATCCCCTACTACTAAAAGAAGTGACTAACAAAATAAGGTTTAAAATTGTAAACAAAATGTTCCACGTCAGCTTCACCATATTTTACATAACTGAGTGAAAACGTTCCTTTTTCATTTCTGAAAAGTAACAGTTCAAACTAATGTGTACTTTATATAAAAAAGTAAACAAAAATTTTGTCCCCTGCAATTCAGCAACAAATGGGAACAGTTTCACCAAATGTAAACAGCTGAGCACCATCTTAAATTGCAAACCAAAGTAAACAAACAAGCTCACTGAGAATGGAAGATAAATGGACCATGTTAAAGTTAAATGTATTATGAACTGAGGAGTTTAATACAGTCTGTACTGTATCATAGCTGAGCCTATTACATATTAACACTTACTTTAACCAACAGTTGGCTAAAATCATTAACACAAAGCTTATTTTATACTAAAGTGTTGAAAAATCTCATGTAATTCACCGAGTAATGGACTGAAAGTGAAAAGTAAAAGCAAAACACTTACTCTATTGAACTCCGGGCGCTAGCTGCTAATGCTAACTGCTCAGCCTGAAAGCCAAGAGGATTAAGTTCCGGTTTCCTTTCCTCCTGATCCTACCCCCTTTATCGTTTTGTCTTACAGACATTTGTTATCCTTGCTACCTGTCCTTTATACTGTTTGTTGTTCATTGTTTTGATTGGTGCCCAAGGTGGGCTGAATGTACTACCTGTGCGATGAGAGTTCTGAACTGATGTGTGTTTTGTTTGTGTGTTGTACTGCCTCAGACTCACAATCTGATAAGTCAATGAGTTTACAAAAAAAGAATTCAGTACTGTAGACAAAAAACACGATAAACAGAGAGGAGATCTTCACTGAGCAACAGCTATTCTGAATCTGAATCACCGAATCACTATGTATTGAATTGTGAATCAAGTTTCGGCTGAAATGAATCGTGCAGCTCGGGTGCGCCAAGTACCGAGCAAACGACGAGAACCGAGACAAATTTTTCTTGTCAAAATGCGTCGAGAACCGAATTCGACAAGTTCAGAGGTGGTCGAGAACCGAGGGACGACTGTATTTGTAAATATGTTCTCTCTTATATTTAGTTTCTGTTTATTTAAACTATTATTATAAACATATTAATTAGATAACGTCATTTAATTCTTACACATATCATACAGGCCGCAAAAGGAGGTCAGGTTCCTTTTTGAGTCTTGGTCCTCCCAAGGTTTCTTCCTTATAACGTTTAGGGAGTTTTTCCTTGCCACTGTCACCCTAGGCTTGTTCAATTTGGGATTGGCCTTAGATAATAGAAGACAGAATAGAAAATTGTAAAGCTGCTTTGAGACAATGCTCCATTGTAAAAAGCGCTATTAAAAAAAATTAAGTAGTCTCTCATGTCTCAATTGTTTAAAGCAACTTTGCTTCCGGATCTTTCTGTGCCTAAGCTTATGTGCAGTACCGTATAAGCCGGAAAAAGCTATGAACGTAACGCAGAGTGCAGGTATTATGTAAAAGGGAGCACATCGGTTTCGTAACAAACAGAAAACCACAAAAACAAAATAATGGAACAGGAGAGCTTACCTTTCCGGGGTCGTCTTTGGAGCGAGGCACTTTGAGAAAACACTTGTTCAAAGAGAGGTTGTGCCGTATTGAATTCTGTGAGAAGAAAAATACAAAGAAGACTAATTTAATAAGGGCTGTCCAAAATGAATGCATCAATGCTATAATATTTAAACATGGTTAACTGCATTTTCATCACTTGATCACATGACCCGAATCGCTATTTGCTACTCTACATACCACACAGAGCACTACAGGCCTCAACAGAACTGCTGAGGGTACTCCGTGATATCGGACACTTTCTTATAAGCACTTCAACTGAGCGAGAGCGAATTCCGCGGCATGAACACAGAATTCAGTGCAACTGTGCAGTTTCGCAACAAGATAATAGCTTGCACATGCTGCTTCTAATAAAAGTAGCTAATGAAATGAATACTTCACATTAAAAAGCTATTGTTCTGGCAATCTCTGAACAGAAAAGTCACAGTGAGATACTGCAGCAAGACAAGACAGGATGAAAACATTACTGAATTATTAAAAAGGTAACATGCATTCTGTTGAAGCTTCTATTGTCCATTTACGGGGGTAACGATACAAACGAGCGATGCAAAACTGTCACAACGTGCATCGTAGAGTTGAGGGGTGTAACGATACACACGGCTCACGATTCGATTCACGATACTGAGCTCACGATTCGATTCTCTCACTATCACTTTTACACTCAAAAGACTATTTCTGTGCAAACAACGCAAAACATGTTCTTCAAAATTTAGCCCCTGTGGCTAAAATAATTTTAATAATAAGAAATATAAATCACTAATTGCTACCTTAAATTTACATTTACAACAGCATTTAGCAGACGCCCTAATCAGAGCGACTTACAATTGGTACAGTCTAAGCAATTGTGGGTTAAGGCCCTTGCTCAAGGACCCAACAGTGGCAGCTTGGCAGAGGTGGGATTTGAACCCTAGACCTTCTGGTACATAGTCAACTACTTTAACCGCTAGGCTACCACAGTCCCTATTGAAAAGGAGACCCTGTTTTGACACCCAGTCTGTCAAACACCCTACACAAATAACTAAACATGCCAAATCCCTTCAGTTTCCTTTGGAGAAGATATGAAGGAAGATACGGCATATATGATTGCGCCCTCTGGTGTTCAAAGAATGCAACGACATTATTAGATGTCCATAAAGAGAAGGAAGGCACGTGATATCTCCATGACGGTATACGTACACGACGCAAATCGTGACATTTTCGCATACTGTTTAAGATGCCATCAGATGCAATTACATTTTTTGAACACTAGAGGGCTGGAAATCATGTCGTGCTCCCGTATGCTTTTACAACTCCTTTTAAGTTTTTTTTTAATAGCGGCTTGGCAGAGGTGGGATTTGAACCCTAGACCTTCTGGTCCATAGTCCAGTACCTTAACCCTAGGCTACGACAGTCCCTGCTTATCACTGGCATGCAGTCAGTACTGCGCAGCGTTTACAAAGAACCGGGATTAGCCAAAAAAAGGCTGCCAAGCTTAAAACCTAAACCCTGTACACATGATTTACACATGAATCCACACCCACACATGAATCATCTTCCACTTTTGGTGATGAAGAAAAGCCTATAAAGTTTGCAAATTCCAGTATAATAATTAAATGAGCTCATATCTGCAACAAACTATATGAAAAACCAATTAGGGCTGAAACCCTTTATCAAACAGGAACGAAAACACCCCCCGCCCCCCACCCCCTGCGAGCACGGGCATGCGCCGATCTGAAAACGCCGACTGTGGTTCGACTTAATTGAAACACACCGCTGTGGGCGAGTTGCCTTGTCGGCGTCTGCGTGAGCGTCAATCATACTCGTCTGCGCTACGAGGAAAAATCCATCAATCTTCCTGCATTGTTGAGGAGTCAAGAGGACCAGAGACGTTTGCTTCGGTCTTTTGTTTGGCTTGCAAACACTGCCAACAGAAATGTCTTTTCGGCACTTGCGCAATCGTTTTAAAAACAGGGCACCCTTCTCTTTTCTCCGGGATACGAGCATTATTAGCAGGGGGGTTGATTGATGTCAAGTTAGCGAGAGAATGCGCAGACATGGGAACGCCGTAGTGGATGGATTACCCATCAGTGTAGTGAGGAGTCATTTACTAAATAGATCATCATTATCCCCGGGCTAGGAGCCACTGGATATCACAGGGGTGGAGAACCTCACTCAGGTATTCATTCCAACCAAGCTGAAGCTACACCTGGTCCAACTTCTGTGCAAAAGTCTTTGCCCACCGTTTGACTTGGTTGCAGAAATGGTATAACAAAATGCAGAAAATCCGTACACCATTTTTGTTTAAACGCACAATTTTCAGAATAAAATGGCTTCTACAGGCAAAAGTCAGTACAGTGGTACCTCGGTACTCGACCACCTCGGAACTCGAATTCGGCTCTCAAACCATTTTGACTTGAACAACATGTCTCGGTTCTCGTTGTTTGCTCGGTACTCGGTGTTTGTATGAGTCGAGCCTCGTTTTGGCCGAAACTCGATTCATGATTCACAATAGTGACTCAGTGATTCAGATTCACAATGGCTCTTGCTCAGTGCAGATCTCTGCTGTGTTTATTGTGTTTGTCTTTATTTTTACATCTACAGTACTGTATTCTTAGTGCAAACAAGTCCCCATGGATCCTACAAACAGGAACTTGATGCTACAGAAGAGCTAGCGCCCTGAGTTCACCAATAGAGTAAGTGTTTGGCTTTTACTTTTCACTTTCAATCCATTACTCACTAAATTACATGAGATTTTCAACACTTCATTATAAAATAAGTGTTGTGTTAATGAGCTTGGCCATCTGTAGGTTCTTGACACCCCTTCTGGGACGAATTAACACAGAGAACCGAGGTACCACTGTATTTAGTGTGGCACTAAGCATATTCAACTCTTTGTTGAGACTGTCCTGAGGTTTTCTGAAGTAATCCTCCGCTGTATCATACCAGCCTTCTCTCAGGACTTCCCAGAGTTCTTCTTTAGATTAAGGCTGTCTTATTTCTTTCTCCATCCAGGTGAAACCATGCTGCCTCTATAATATTCAGGTCTGGAGATTTTTCCATTTCTGCACACATTTCCTGTATTATCAACTTTTATTCTATAGAAAGACTGAAAAATAATTATATACAGTCCTTACAGCATTTCTAAAACCAATCTAATAGTTGCTGGCACAAAAACCCACAGATTTGATAGAGAAAGATAACCTTTAACACAAGACTGGATTGTGTAATACTGTATATTTTTGATCTTTCTTTCAACTGAATGAAACGTTTAATCACCATCACTCGCGTTTCGTTGCCCCCCTTTGATAGAACCGTGGCCAATTATCGAGACTGCGGCTAAGTACAAGCAGACCTCCACGTCTTCCCCTCTCTCTGCTGGGGGCCAAAGAGAGCAACCCAGGCTCAGCGGGGTTTCGGTAGATGCACAAACTTAATCAACACAGTGCACAAGCCCAGTCTGTTACTATAAACTCTCCATCAAGGGAGCTAACCAAGAGAACCGCAGGGCCGCCTGCCACCCTCACACTCTGAACGCTTTCCAAGAGTGCGCTGAAAAAAAAGGCAGTCATGTTTACAATGCCCACGTAGATGGCAAGCGCAGAAAGGCCTGGTTTTGCGGTCGTCTGTATGCGAGCCCAGAGTCCTGCACGTTAAACATCAGAAGGCGTTTAGAGAGAATGGATATCCTTCACTGCAGTGCTTTCAAAGCCCGGTAACATGAGCCATAACCACACAGTACCTGCATCCTAATGGACTACCCCGGTCTAACTGCTTATTAGTGGACTATGCTATTAATACTTGAAGCCTCCACTACTTTCGAAAAGCCACTGCCCAATTCATCGACAGAACCTTAAGTCAGCACAACAATTCACTACTTTTATCAGATAACCTCTCGAGTTCAAAGGATGTCGAGCGTTTGTGGCACAACCTCCCACGCGAGCGGCGAATTTCTGTACTCACCCGAAACACTAGCAGTAACTTGCACTGTTGTCGGAATGCTCTTTTGTTTACAGTAAACCAGAACATGCGCTTTTCCCATGGTTTTCTAGTAAATGTAGAAATAACACTACATTTCATACAGACCACAAACCCTGTTTGTATACACACTCACCG
The DNA here is from genome assembly GCA_025084515.1 of Ancistrus triradiatus. NCBI lineage: Eukaryota > Metazoa > Chordata > Actinopteri > Siluriformes > Loricariidae > Ancistrus > Ancistrus triradiatus. Next base: position 48,056 of record JAJAGP010002985.1, read on the forward strand.
GCCACTTTAGTAGAATGCAAATATCTAATCAGCCAATCACACAGCGACACCTCAGCGCCTGTGGGCACGGTAAAGACGAGCTGCTCAAGTTCAGACCAAGTATCAGAACTAGGAGTGCAATACTGCAGGACTTTATTCTAAATGGAATTCTTTTCTTTCATATTCTCACTCACTTCAAATAATGCCGGCTTTTTTTTTGTAGTATACTATGTACAGTGGGGCAAAAAAGTATTTAGGCAGCCACTGATTGTGCAAGTTCTCCTACTTGGAAAGATGAGAGAGGTCTGTAATTTTCATCATAGGTACACTTCAACTATGAGAGACAAAATGAGAGAAAAAATCCAGGAAATCACATTGTAGGATTTTTAAAGAAATTTAATTGTAAATCATGGTGGAAAATAAGTATTTGGTCACCCAAAAACAAGCAAGATTTCTGGCTCTCATGGACCTGTAACTTCTTTAAGAAGCTCTTCTGTCCTCCACTGGTTACCTGTATTAATGGCACCTGTTTGACCTCGTTATCTGTATAAAAGACACCTGTCCACAGCCTCAAACAGGTCAGACTCAAAAAACTCAACCATGGCCAAGACCAAAGAGCTGTTGAAGAACACCAGGAAGAAAATTGTAGACCTGCAGCAGGCTGGGAAGAGTGAATCTACAATAGGCAAGCAGGTTGGTGTGAATAAATCAACTGTGGGAGCAATTGTAAGACGTACAAGACCACTGATAATCTCCCTTGATCTGGGGCTCCACGCAAGATCTCATCCCATGGGGTCAAAATGATCATGAGAACAGTGAGCAAAAATCCCAGAACTACATGGAGGGACCTGATGAATGACTTGCAGAGAGCTGGGGACCAAAGTAACAAGGCTACCATCAGTAACACACTACGCCGAGAGGGACTCGGATCCTGCAGTGCCAGGCGTGTCCCCCTGCTTAAGCCAGTACATGTCCAGGCCCGTCTGAAGTTTGCCAGAGAGCATATGGATGATCCAGAAAAAGGATTGAGAGAATATCATGTGGTCAGATGAAACCAAAATAGAACTTTTTGGTAAAAACTCAACTCATCGTGTTTGGAGGAAGAAGAATGCTGAGTTGCACCATACCTACTGTGAAGCATGGGGGTGGAAACATCATGCTTTGGGGCTGTTTTTCTGCAGAGGGGACAGGACGACTGATCCGTGTTAAGGGAAGAATGAACGGGGCCATGTATCGTGAGATTTTTAGCCAAAACCTCCTTCCATCAGTGAGAGCATTGAAGATGGAACGTGGCTGGGTCTTCCAGCATGACAACTTTGTAAATTATGGTGTTCGTTATAATTTATTTTTTGTTTATCATTATTCGACTTGTGTCTATTTAAAATGTTTTAATGTCCTGACTAAATTCCTCAACAAAAATAAAAAAGAAGAACAACTAGGGGTGCACCGATAATGAATTTGAATTTCGTGGTCCAATACGATAACCCATTTTCAGCACATTACTGTGGCCAATGCCGATGTTAAAAACTGATCATTTAACCTATCGGCATTTAAAACACAGGGAAAAGGGAAAAGGGTAAGAATCTTTTTTAAGTATAGATCTTGCTCAGGCAGCAACAAGAACAATTAAGTCTATAAGAAAGCTTATGACTGAGAAGCTCCAAGAAAGGACAGAACTGCATGCATAACTACACTGTCGGCAACATCAGAAATTTAGCTTAATGAGTAACAGCCAAAAGAAAAAACAAAGAAATATTCATATGTAAACATACAATAAATATTGGTTATAAAATCGGATAAAATTCTAATATCAGGCCGATGCCGATAACTGAAAAAAAAAAAATCCAAGGGCAAATAATCTCTGGGATATGTCGTGCATCACTAGTATTTCAGAAGCTGCTGATCTAGGATTTTCACACACAGCGCCATCTCTGGGGTTCACAGAGAACAGTCCAAAAAAGACAAAAAAAAATCCAGGTTTGGCAGTCTGCACATGTGCACAGAGTGGCTACAGGGAAAAATGGTTGCCAGGTCCTCTTATTCCTAGAGATTTCGCTTCTTCTTCTGCTGCTTCTTCTTATTTACATAGACCGGGTGGGGGATTCTTTAGTGGGTTCTGGCAACCCTGGACTTAAACACAGCACTTGCAAAACAGCTATCGAACAATTTGTGGAGCCTCTGAAACGCACCATATACTCAAGAAAATTAAGAATTTGATTATTTAATTTCAAAAATATGAAGTTTACCTCACATTTTCATGAGATTATTGGCTGGTTGCAAAGTAGCTTCCCCATGACCTGATTACTCAAGTGCATGTAAACTCCTTGATCGGATTACTGACAAAATCAGATTTTCTGCAGTTATCGGATTATTAAGTGCATGTAAACTCACTCCGTGATGAACACATGACATCACCCTCTACACAGATCATGCTTTATCTGATTGACAGAGCTCAAAAGCTGCACAGGACTTGTGGTTAGAGAGGGAGACACGAGTGGTTGAGACCAGATTGGTGGTGGTTAATACGAGCTGAAGTGAAGCCTACAGCACGGAACAATGGTTTCTCATCGTCTGGTAAGCCCTGTTCAGTAAACTTTATAAGAACAAAAAAGGAACCAAATGAGAACGAGAATAAAGTATGACAAAATGTACAGCGTACATAAAAATGCACTGGAGAAACCATGTTGTACAATGCCTGAAAATATGAATCGAACTCCTCATTCTTCTGAAGGCTCATTTGTAGACTTCTGAGGCACCCACAGACTAGCGGTGTTTAATACAAGAGCCCACAGCACAGAGGTTTCTCTCTGCACACCTGCGATATGAGCAAAGATAACCGGGCCAGGCTGAGCTAAACCATATGCGAATGCCACAAGTACTAATCTATTGATTCTTTGCCAGGGGGAACGTCTAATGAATATCACAGAGCCTATCTGTTACTTGAGCTGACAAGGCGAGTCTCTTCCAGTTAGCACTGCATGATAATAGCTAAAGCCTGGCCCATATTATAACATTTATACAGTTCTAAAATGTGTCCTGGATAGTCCTTTAGTCATCAAACGCCCACATCACAAGGTCTGCCCCGAACAAAACACAGACGAACGGATTATGTGTATGAATCAAAGCACTGAGGAGTATTAACACTAAAATAAAAAGTAAATGCTTTTAACAAAGCCCAACATTTCTTAGTGGAAATGTGAATGCAGAATAGTAACCACTTTAACAACTAGGCAAGGGTATAACCGATATCCAAAAGGAACCAACAGACCTCTGTATCACTGTGTTCCAAAATGTCTTCATTCATATTTTGATGTATTAAAGAAAAATATCATTATGATAAAACCCTTACAGCTGTACCTCACCAGATCCTCTAGCAACATAAGAGGTCTACAGTATGGTTTAACCTCACTAAAATATACAACACCACTTCCCGATGCTATTTCATCCTTAAGATAGTAGTTGCCAAACCTCACAAAGGGCATCTCATGAAACAAAAAACGCTTTCATCAAACAGATTTCATTAAATAGATTTGAGTTGTGTTTTGAGTGCTACTTGGTCAACTAAATTGTCTCTCTCTGTCTCTCTGTATTGATAGCGCAATACTAATGAGGGAGCAGGGATGCTAATGAGGGAGTAGGGATCTATTTTGGACACGTCTTGTCTTGAGTGGAAGCTCTTCAGGGCGTGCTATTTCTAATTCAGGTAGGGGGAAGCCGTGGAGGAACAACTTCGAAAACGTTCGTAAGAACAAATTTGATAAGACTTTCGAAGCAGCATCACCCCGCTGAATATTCAAAATTTGACAAAACAAAGGAAGAAGTTCAAGCAAGAGCTAGAGAGAGTGCAGAGCCAGCCACAAAGCCAGCAGCCCCTGCTATCTTTCTTTAGCAAGAAGTTTCCATTAAAAGAAAAGTTGAACAAAAATGTTTCTGTATGCTGTCAGATGTTAAAATGGATAACGGATCAGTAATGGTAATAATGTCCTACTTATAATTATTACCTCTTCCCATCTCTCAGCTAAAACATTGTCCTGTGAACAGGAGACAGGAAGGAAGTGGATATGTAATAAAACTGCATACTGGACAGTAAAGCAACTTTGGACCAGAAGGTCCAGGGTTCAAATCCCACCTCTGCCAAGGTACCACTGTTGGTTTCTTGAGCAAAACCCTTAATCCACACTTGCTTTGAACTGTATCAGTCCTAAGTCGCTCTGGGTAAGAGCATCTGCTAAATGCTGGAAATGTAAACAGTGTGACCATGACCGTGCAAATTAAACCAACGCAGAGCTTTCACTTAACAAAACAAACCTTTTTCTCGCCAGGACTGTTAACATCTGACCTTACAGTGCTCTAGGTTTTTGTTTACAACCAGTTTCCTCTTGGAACCACGCTCCAGGACGGGGGGGGGCATCCCTAGTCCCAACCGACAGCCACAACTCTCTAAACCCGAAATCTTGCAAAATTTCACAAACATGACTTCGTATCAAAACAAACACAGCAGACAACAACCAGACATGGCTTGCTGTGCCAACGGTTTGACATTCTCATGTTGCGACAAAAACCAACGAGGAGAATGATGAGGCTATTTAGCAAGGTTGGTATATTCTACAGGACAAGCTAGGTAGGTCAGAATGAAAGATCTCAGGTTACCTACAAGACACATGAACCATTAGGTCTGTTCAGTTTGCAGCAAACCTCTGCAGTTAGTTAGTCAGTCACATATGGAGCTCTTGCTATAACCAGGACTAAGGATGTCTAGCCTCAAATTCATATTACTGACAGGAACTGGCATCCCAGGCCACGGTGCAGTTCCACCTGCACCCGATGAGTTCCAGGATAGGCTCCGGACGAGCTGAGACTGATCCTGGCCCATAAGTGGGGTTAAAAGATACGAGCGGAAATAAATGTGCAAAAAAATGAGATAATTAGTGATACAGGTTTCTAATGGCCAATGCCAGTGCAGATATTTATAGAGCAGGATGACTGATGGCTAATATGTAATGTCAATACCACAGTTTGTTTCTGCAACTGATAAAACTAGTAACAATAAATGGGACACAAAATTGCTGAGCGTAAATGAACATTTATTTAAGCTATTAATGTCTCTGTTTGCACCCTGTCATTTTAAAATAAATTTACAAAAAAAAAATTGCACTAAACAACAACATTTATTACCAGACAACAGCATCATCATGTTTCTGGAGAAAAACGAAAACGCGTAAATAAACTAATGATAGAGTAGTGCACTTGTAGCAGCATCTTTTTGTCTTTAATCCCAGTCCCAGTTAAGAGCAGCGAGTTGTAACGCTGCAAACAAAGGTTTCATCTTCTCATAAATGGCCCCACACTCACTGAACGTTCTCAACATCTCTGTTTTCAGTCACTCAGCAGTCCCAGTTTATGAGCTGCAAGTTGTGATGCAGGAAAACAAAGCTTCTCTGCATTTTCTCCACCATTTTCGAATAGTGTTTTTTTTTTTTTTGAGTATTAGAAATAGGACCGATCCGATTATATATATATATATTTATTTTCTTCAGTCTGCAACTGAGTGAGCAAATAGTATTAACTGCTAGTTTAACTAAAATGTCGTTTGTGTAACCTTAAACACAGTACCAACAATACTCATAATATTAAAGAAAAAAAAACATCGGAATCTGTATCGGTACCGCCAGCTGTGCACTGGAATCGAATCGGAACCAAAAATACGTGGATCGGCCCATCACTAGTTAATACAATACATGTAAGACCACCAGCTCAAGAACCCGGGTTCGATACGGCTGCCTGTGCCTGAGGGAGGGAAGGAGGGTCGGAAGATCTCTTTTCCCCACGTTGTAACTGCAGCTCCTACCAAAGCCTTGCAACGAACGGCCGTCCCATCCAGGACACGCTTAGACCTGCATCTACTGTTCTCCACAAACAGGGATAAATGCGAAAATAACTAAACTCACAATATTTTGACTTTATGGTGGAAATCCGATAATAAACAAAAATACACATTCAGCAGAAACCGTTCTCTGAATTTATAATTATCCCAGGCAAGCGATACGCAGTACGATACTCTCCTGCACTCGGATGAGGAAGTCGGCAGTGTGTGATGTAGGAAGCCATGTGGCGGGAGTGATGAGCGCTGGGAAATGTAGTTTATTATAAAATAAGCTATGTTAATGACCTTGTTGCAACTTACGAATGATTTGACAGAACGTATCCCCATCATAAATCGTCCTATATCTGTATACGGATATTCTCCAATAAGCTAGCTTCATAGAACTCATTTGTTCCTCATCTGCGCCTCTTAACATACGGGAAAGCCTATGTCCAGGTCTCCCAGCAGGGTGTTGGCAGAGCAGGAATAGTTTCGGAGCAAAGCACACAAAGGTGCAGCATCAAACGATGCAGACACCACGCTCCGCGGGGGGTGGAGAGCAGTCAAACTCAGACGGACTGGCCTGTATCTGTGCCTCACAGCGGGGAGCCACCACTTCGTAGCTCCTCGCATCAGTGGAGTCGGCCTGAGCCTCGCCTCTTTGCTCTTTACACCCGTAAGCCGCTGGCAGCTGGCGACCCCACCTGTGGTGGAAGGCGGGTCAGTATGAGCGCTCCGACTCGAGTGCGAGCCATCGTCGTGAGCTAAAGGGACAGGTCGTGTCACTCAACCCGGGGAGCCACAGTCGTCCCGGCGGCCGTCCCAAATCCGGCCTGACATCCCGACCAGGCTCCCACAGCATGCTCCGGAACACGTGCGAATGCACCTGAGCACATAAAAGCTTACAACAAGAACGCGATGAAAAATGCAAAAGGCGTTACACATCGAGCGCGGATCGACACCCAGGTGGAAGAAAAATCTTTATAATATCAACAACTGGCGGCGGAGGCATTCTGCGTGGCAAGCAAAGCAGGCGACGCAGAGGAATAGTAATTAGTAGCTATGAAGTGCTCATAAAACAAACTCGGCTCGCAACGCAAAAACCGAACAAATTACCCCTGATAGACTACAAGTAGCACCGAGCACCATAATAGACATGTAAAACCAAACGTGGAGGCTCGTGCAGCCACTTCAAACAGACCCATAATCTGGAAGAGATGCGTGAGAGCACGCCATTAAGACTTTCCCCCACACGATCAGAGCGGGCCGCATTAATCACCGCCCTCTACAAGGACAGAACGATCCACGCATTTTCAGGTTCGACCGCGTTTTCATTTCTTCATTTTTTTTGCCCTTTTTGTTCGTTTTATGTGGTTTTATTGATTTTACACGACTCTTAATTACACACTACACATACCGGTTTGGCTCCGAAACTTCAACTACAAAAGAGCAGGCTTATAAAACAGCGCGACTGAGCTATAAAGAAAAGAGGCATAAAAACCTGAAACGCTTCCCATAAAGCCTTATATGGAGGCCGGCTTCGCTCTCAGACCCACAACTGAAATATCAACAAGTCACAAAAGCAATTAAAGCACTACTGATGCACCGAGGCAAATATTCTTGGCTGAAAACTTAACACGCTGTTTTTTTAATTTGTGTTTTTTGAATGACACTTTAAACAGTTTTATTATTGATACCTCACATAAACAGATTACAGATTGTGAAACCATTCCACAGCTGCCTGATGATTTTTTTCGCTGCTCAAACCCGACGTGGCTGTGCTGAAACGCAAAGAAGAATGAAGGAAAGGGGGTTTGACTTTTATCGCCACTAACATAAGTCTCAAAGTGATACACTGAGCTTTGATTTTAGGACTAATTTTAACTGCTGTGATTACTACTAGAGCGACCGGAGATCCCAATCAAGAGTGTATTGATTCCACTAATCCTTCTTGCATGTGCTTAATGCCATCCCCTGCTATTTAAACCTCTTGTCTCAAGTGCACGAGGCATGAAACACACTACTAGTACAGCGCATGAAAATCAAACACACTGACAAAGAAATGCTGGCAGTAGAAATGGTCAGCAAAATATTCCACACAACCTTTCCTATAAGTGAGTTACTCAAATTCCTTCTGGGGCCATATTCATAAAGAGTCCCAGAATCCTCTGAGAGAGGCCCTAACTTAGCTTAAAAGCTCCTAGTTTAAGCTTTAAAAGCTGAGAAGCTACGAGTTTTAGCTTAAGAGTGATTCAAAAGCAATCTCAGGGCAACGAGAAAGGAAAACAAATGCACTCTTAATTAGGGAAATACTATATAGCCTATTGTAAACATCTGAAATAATAGTCTTTTTACACTATTTTATACTAATCACAATTGTAATAAAACTTTTTGTAGCCTATTTAATCTATTGGATAGTATATGAACTGGAGAAAGTGTGGCTCTGCTCTTTTCAGGTATGATTGCTGCCGTGTCTAATCTATTTAACTGATGGTTTGTATGTATCGTTCATAGGAGATGTGAGAGAATCCCTAATAAGGTCAACCACAAATATTATTCCTGCATGATCTAATAAGTAACGTTTGATTAACTCACTGTTTTTTAGTGTTTGGAGAACGTTCTTCTGCCACGTCATCTTTCCGGATTTTTCTTCAAAGCCTCCTAAAGTCCTCCTCCCTATTCCTAACAGTCTTTCACTTTAGGAGCTCTTTTAGGGATCAAGATGCTTTATGAATAACTTTTATCTTTACTAACTTTAAGAGGGGAAACGCCCAGAATTCTAAGATTTGTCTTTGAATTTCATCACTTCTAGACAACGGCCTCTGGTTCGGTTCGCTTAAGGTGTCATGAAATGGAAAACCCTTCCCAAACTGGATAGCTGGCATGGAATCTGGAATGCTTGAAAATGAGAAGGAAGGTATGACGGTTAAAAATAAATCCAAAGTCAAATGTCAGAATCGCAACGTCTGCTCCGGTCAGATCTAAAACATTTGCGGCTGCACAGGTTCAGTCTGTGTACAAAATTTCGATCTTTACAAACATGGGCTTTGCGGACCACTAGAGGGCGCGTCACGTCCGGTCGAGAAACCCTGGTCTAAAGCACACTGCCACTGCACTCCGAGGCAGTGCAAACAAACCATGCTTCACCATCTGGCATTCTGGCTGTCGAGTCTGGGTTTGGCAGACGTCATGGGAACGGTGCAGTTGGCCACCGCAGTGTTAACTGTAAGGTTCGAAGAAAGAATAATGGTCTCGCGCTATTGTTGATGGTTTGGCATGGGACCTTCAGTTCCAGTAAAGGGCACCCTTAATGTCAGAGCCTACAATTACATTCGGGAGAACTGTGCGCTCTGTGGCAACCCTTTGTCGAAGGCCACTCCTGTTTCAGTACGACGATGCCTCCACACAAAAAGTCCATAAACAAGCGGTTCACCAATTTTCATGGGCAAGAACAAACCGGCTCACGCAGAGTTCTGTCTTCAGCTCGACCAAAATCCTTTGAAAGGTCGACAGCCGACCGCCGATTCATCGCCCACCCTGTACTGCCGACCTCCCAGGCCTCTCAAGGGTCACACACACTGCAGAAGATGATCTACGACTGGATTCAGAACAAGCCAGAAAGGAGTCCACTGCGTCCTATAGCCTCACAGGACGGACTAGTGCAGTGTGCTACAGGTACTACAGGTGTACACAGTCACCATACCCAGTTAAGCTGGCATAGTGTGTACAAACGGCATCGGGTTCAAGACATGGATCATCCACACTCAGAGGAGGTTTGGGTTGACGTCTGTCCAAACACCTAACTAGATTCACCACTTGAAATCTAGCCACCGCACAGAATACGAAGAATACGTAAAGCTTCAGGACTGAGCTGTCCACGGCAAACCTAAATCAGCCGAGGCACCAGCACAAAAACACACTCGGAAAACTTCACATTGCAAAAGTCAGCTCGAGTATATGAGTAAGATGATTTCTAACTTCTGAGTACTTTAGACCCAGGATATACTCTGATGGATACACAATGGATTTCTGGTCAAGCACAACAACATAAACTTCAGTTTCTGTTTTCCTTAACTAGGCTGTTTCCATTAATGTCATTAGTTGGGCCGGGTACTGGCAAGCCCTTCACGATATGATACGCATCCCGATACATGGGTCAGCATGTGATTATATCACCACACTGCGATACGATGGATATTGCGATATTCCACTCACTTCAGTGAAAATATAAAAACAGCTGAAATCTGAGTTAAAACAACATAACTCAGCATTTCCTTTTTTCTACTGTTATACATTTGTTATACTAATTGTTATTTAAAAAGTGCATTTTAAACAGACAGAACATTCAAATTCCATTTCTGAGCCAAACCGACAGTCCTACAGTGAACCAAGGTCGGTTCACACATGGGTTTATTGTCTGAGTGCTGATGTTCTGGCTGTGTCTGCAGGGGTCTCCTTACTGCTTACCAAAACCTTGCCAGCAAGCGCACCGACTTGCTGAAAATGTTCTGTGTGAATGAGTAAATGCAGCCTGTCCAGAATGCATTTCAACCTTGATACAAGAACAGGCTACAACCACACTCCTCGCCAAAATACAGTCATTACAAGACATTAACTAATTAAGTACAACACTAAGGGATGTATAAAGTGAACATGTGTACCTTTCTAGAATAATTGCCAGAAAAGTGTTTGCTGAAATCATTAAAAAAATGTATTTGGGGAAAAAAAAAAAAAGACTCCAAGAAACTCACTCAAATTCTGTATTTTATAATATTGATTATTTGTTTTATATATTTTTGTCTTACATTCTATACTGTTCTTCATAATGCTGTACTCCATTTTTTGAAGTCTATATAGTATTACAATTTTATTTAATATATTTTCTTTAACTAAACACTATTTTAATTCTCCATTTAACTTCCGTGTATTTAAACTATTATTACAAATTTACTATTTAAAACTCAGCATCTCTACATGGACGGCAGCAATTCAATTGTAGTATCTGATGAATGAACACGGACACACCTCACTGTACGAACTGATGATCACCTGAACCAAATCTTATTTACTGAGGGGAAAAGTACAAGACAAATGAAAGCTGGGACTGAATGGGAGTTAAAACATTAGTATTGTTTTGATGAAAAATGAATACAAACTTCTTGTATCATTATTTGTATTATTAAGCTAGGTCTGAAAACACTGCGTCACCATAATTATTTTGACCAGTTGTCATTTACAGCGAATAATTTACTCTCGTCATTGTGTTATTTGGAAATTGTCAGTAACTTGTAGGATAAATTTTCCTCAAACACACGCAGCGCACCTACAAATAGCAACAACAGAGAAACTGATCAGTGTGCACGGCTCTTAATTTTTATTTCAATTAACATACAGTGGGGCAAAAAAGTATTTAGTCAGCCACTGATTGTACAAGTTCTCCGACTTAGAGAGATGAGAGAGGTCTGTAATTTTCATCATAGGTACACTTCAATTATGAGAGACAAAATGAGAAAAAAAAATCCAGGAAATCACATTCTAGTATTTTTAAAGAATTTAATTGTAAATCATGGTGGAAAATAAGTATTTGGTCACCCACAAACAAGCAAGATTTCTGGCTCTCACAGACCTGTAACTTCTTTTTTAAGAAGCTCTTCTGTCCTCCACTCGTTACCTGTATTAATGGCACCTGTTTGACCTCGTTATCTGTATAAAAGACACCTGTCCACAGCCTCAAACAGTCAGACCTCAACTCACCATTGCCAAGACCAAAGACCTGTCGAAGTACACCAGGAAGAAAATTGTAGACCCTTCAGCAGGACTGGGAAAAGTGAATCTACAATAGGCAAGCAGGTTTGTGGAAAAATCAACTGTGTGAGCAATTGTACAGACATATACAGACCATTCATAATCTCCTCCCTCGATCTGGGGCTCCACACAAATCGCCTCCGGGGGGTCAAAATGATCATGAGAACGGTGAGCAAAATCCCCAACTACACTGATGGCCCTGATGAATGACCTGCAGAGACTGGGACCACAGTAACCAAATGTACCATCAGTTAATACACTACGAACGCCAAGATGGACTCAGATCCTCCTTGCCAGGCGTGCCCCCCCTTTCTTAAGCATACATGTCCAGGCCCCATCTGAAGTTTGCCAGAGAGCATATGATGAATCCAGAAGGGACTGGAGAATATCAGTGTGGTCAGATGAAACCAAAATAGAGTTTTTGGTAAAAACTCAACTGAAGGAAAAAGGATGCCGAGTTGCATCCCACGAACACCATACCTACTGTGAAGCATGGGGGTGGAAACATCATGCTTTGGGGCTGTTTTTCTGCAGAGGAGACAGGACGACTGATCCGTGTTAAGGGAAGAACGAACGGGGCCATGTATCGTGAGATTTTAAGCCAAAACCTCCTTCCATCAGTGAGAGCATTGAAGGTGGAACGTGGCTGGGTCTTCCAGCATGACAATGATCCCAAACACACCACTCAGACAACGAAGGAGTGGCTCCGTAAAAAGCATTTCAAGGTCCTGCAGTGGCCTAGCCAGTCTCCAGACCTCAACCCCATAAAAAATGTGTGGAGGGAGTTGAAAGTCCGTGTTGCCCCAAAACATCACTGCTCTAGAGGATCTGCATGGAGATACCAGCTACAGTGTGTGTCAACCTGGTGAAGACTTCTGTTTTACCTCTGTCATTGCCAACAAAGGTTATGTTACAAAGTATTGCGTTTAACCAAATTTACTGACCAAATACTTATTTTCCACCATAATTTACAATTAAATTCTTTAAAAATCCTACAATGTGATTTCCTGGATTTCTTTCTCATTGTGTCTCTCATAGTTGAAGTGTACCTATGATGAAAATTACAGACCTCTCTCATCTTTCTAAGTCGGAGAACTCACACAACCAGTGGCTGACTAAATACTTTTTCGCCCCACTGTACCTAACACAGCAGCTAACAGTTTCCGATTGCGGTTAGGTGGATAAGCATGACAGTGTTCCCTGAGAAAATAATTAATCTTTAACAATCTCTGAAAACACACTCTCACTCGGTAGACAGCTTGTTTGTACAGCAAGATGACGTATAGCCAGGGTTTAAAAGAGAACACCAATGTTTCCATTGATCAACTCCATATGACAGGATTTCCATTCAGGGGACCTATAAAGCTCCTGTTTGCACAGTAACAGCCATCAACTGTCAACTACTTATCAATCATTTCTGCATTAAACATCCTTTCAATCACTTCAGCTTCCATTATACCACAGTTAGTTCTATAAGTATTACTATTACTGCTCTCTAAGTATTACTCTGCAACATACACACATAACCTAGCAACGACCCCAGCCCTAAAAAAGCAGCAAAGTCATAATTACACAAGTAAAATAATGTCTTTGGAACATGGGATTAAACCAGAGCACCCGGAGTAAACCCACATAGACAAGGAGAGATATTTCATTGAATAAGTCATTTATTTTCTCAGTATCTCCCCAAACCGTATTACAAAATGCCACCAGAACGTACCTGCTAAGGACCTGAGAACCCTCAGCAATCAATATACCGGACTCCAAGAGACTCGCTCATACTCTCCATTTTATTTATTTTACATACTATTTTTTTTTACAACATTTTCTTTACGTTCTCCGTTTTCATTTCGTCAAGAGTCAGTCAAAGCCTGCCAACTCCAGTGATGATTCTCAGGAAAGAAATCTGGATAAAGCAACAAACAACGACCCACAATGGAAGCAGATGCATCAGCAACAGTCAAATATAACCCGCTCTCAGAACATGAGCCCATCCTAATTGCTTTCTACACAGCCTGGGGAATTTCGCGCGTCGCCACGCTCTGTTCGTAATGGGCGGGAAAAGGCTAGGCTTAGCATTTTCGGATCAATGGTGAGAAGGAAGGAACAGATCTCTGTCAACCATTAGCGACCTGCCTACAGATGGTACCGTCTGACAGCCAGCAGGCCAGAATCACACCGCGCCAACTGTGGTATCTCCCATACTAACACCAGGAGACACGGCCTGACAGTAAAGGTGGTTAAACAGACTGTGACAGGTCGCTCTTAGAGGAGGGGGGCGGGGGGCGGGGGGTAATCCACTTACGGAGAATAGAGAGTCATTCGGAGTTTGCCTTAAAGATAAGGTGTCCTTTGCTTGGCTGGCGGCAAAGCTGAAGATAAGGATTCGGAGGAGGAAGCCCCCTGTAGGAGTGGTGCGGCGGTAGGTCACTCATTACACAGCCCTCTCAAAGCCAATTTCCATGGTAACCCCTACAGAGCCTATAAAGCTCAGCAAAACTGAACTTAGCTCAAGACTCACAACAGGTAGATGAAAACATCTAACACTCACTAATAGTGCATAAACACTACACGACTTTGTGTTAAAACTGGAGAAACCGTTTGTGTAACCGTCTTCAAACATGTCATTATGGGTACTAATAAAGTACAGGTTCAACTTTACCATACAGCCACTCCGCATTCTCACTACTACCAACAACATGCATTCCACGTTTGCATCTACAGACCTCTGCAAAGGTCTTGGAACACCATAAGGTTTGTTGTTTTAGCAAATGTTATAACGACCACATATGACATATTTGATCCCAAAATGAATCACTCCATAACCCTCTTTTCCACGGATCGTCATTCCAGTTTGTGAGCTTCAGCATATTGTAGCCTTTGCCCCCTGTTCCCCCGACGAAAAACTGATTTCTCGGCTGCTACCCTTCCAAAAAGATCAAGGTTCTTCAGACATGGCATCCCGGTGAAGCTGCCATCGCTCAAGTGTAAGGGGAGGTCACACTAAATACCTGCCACTTTAGACTAGAGGAGCTGTTTTTTGTATACATAATACAATTCTATAAAAAATAACTATATATAGTCATTACACCATCGCTAGAACAATGGTATATCTAATCTAATGGTGGCTCAAGACTTTTGCACAGTACTGTACTATTGATCAATGCTCTGGGTGATTGTGAGGGCAACCCAAAGGACCTCTAACATATACACACTAGCTAATCAATTACTGAAGTTGCTGCATCTGTAATCGGGGAAATGCCGGTGCCTCGCCGGCAGCATAGGGCGCAAGGCAGGATCAACCCTAGACAGGGTGCCAATCCATCACAGGGCACGCATACTCACACACCCATACCGACACTCACACACTGAGGGCACTGAGGAAACACCAATTAACCTAGCATGCATGTCTTTGGACTGTGGGAGGGAACCGGAGTACCTAGGAGAACATGCAAACTCCACACAGGCCACACAGCCAGGGTCGTTGTAGGCCGTTGTCCAAATATGCACCGCGAAACACTGCATCAGACCTGTAACGCTGGGAAAACCTCATATGGAACCTGGATGGACCTGGATGAGCATCACACGCGGCATTAGCTCGGTCTAACGGCGCCAACATGCCAGGTTCCACATGCATGATTTGATGAGCCATTAGTCGGTCCCTCAATTATCAGAAAGCCCAGAGGAACAGCGTACAGCAATCACCGACGACAGCCCTTCAAGGACCTACCTCAATGCATCCGAAATCCCTGACGAGAGCTGTGACAAAAGCAAAACTATATGTCCATTCACACACAAGTACTCGGGGAATACACCCTAAGAGTTTATCACCAACAGACACGATCACCATCCTAATTTGAACTGGCACTCGTGACTGCTTCCCCAGGACGGCACCAGCCAACACCGCTCGCAACAGCCACTACAAATGAGTGGCTAATGGAGCACAAGTAAAAGAGCCTCCTCAGCGCTGCGTGCACAGGCAGCAGTCGTGCCATGCAGCTGGCAAGGCTTCCATTAACGTTACAGGTGCATGCAGCCCCATCCAGTAAATAACTACTATTACAGCCAGCCGAGCCTATGAGGGGTGCAGAGGTGACAATCCACCTCCCGTACTCAACACGGCCGCAATCCCTAGAGCTCGCCATGGGTCCTCGGCGTCCCTGCCCACCCCATTGTACTAGCGCCACTATAAAAGCAGTTAAACTAAACGCATCTGTCAAAATCGGTCACAATGGGCCTCTCTGGAACTATTACCGTCTACAACGTAATGATAGTGATTCGAAACTTCAGCGCATTGAGTGACTGCCCAGGAAAGCTTCGGCAGACGTAAGAAAAGTCACCCAGCGGAAGCTCGGTACTAATAGTAAACCATGCTGAGGTTTTAAGTAGGGATGCTGGGCAGGATGGCAGCGAAATCGTTAATCGTTGATCGTTTTAATTCAGAAAGTCCAGTTCTGTAGGATATTTCCACGAATTTCTTAGATAAGCCACTAGGTATCAAATGATTTGCATGAGCTAGGGGCGTGCCTAGTGGTTAAGGTACTTCCCTCTGGACCAGAAGGTCTTGGGTTCAAATCCCACCTCTGCCAAGCTGCCACTGTTTGGTCTCTGAGCAAGGCCCTTAACCCAAAAATTGCTTGGACTGTAAGATTGTATCAGCTGTAAGTCGCTCTGGATCTGGATGAAAATGGTGACAGTATAGTCTTGCTATCTGTTCCTTTTCTCGCCGTAAGGCCCTGGTTTTTTAGGTTTGCCGAGTGTGATTTTGTGCTGGTATCTTGGATGGTTTAAACCTGTTGTGGACCCCCAAAATTTTGCATAACCTTCGAATTCTGCACAGTGTTTACTTTACAGATGGCGAAATAGGTTAGTTGTCGAGCTGTCTTTAACAGTAAACTATTTCCGACAGTTTGCAGATTGACGTCTAGCAATTAAATCCACCGACGTAAACTACGAGTGGCTAACATGCAAATATAACCAACGATTAAAAATCTTATGATTATGCTTCCCTAGTTGTGCTTGGTATGGCATTATGACAATGTCAACTCAAACTCAACCAGTAAACACTATCACTTCAAGCTCATTACATTTTATTTGGGATCCAGAACACTGATTTTACCAAAATACAGGCACGGCAATCTATAAAACGTGGAAGGCTATAAATATCAGGATTTATAGGCACCTATCAAGGGTTCAGTTAGATAGAGTTCTTATCAGTACTTGGTAACAGCAGATACTGGAACACCAGGTATGGGTGCATCCCTTGTAAAAATGCATCCATTTGTACACAGATTAGCACTGATTTGAAAGAAGGTCCAATTCCCTAATACAGTCCATTAGCAAAGTTAAATCAGTACTGTCGAGCACAACGACCCGAGAATAAACGCTGCACTAATATCAGACACCTTTCCGCTCCGGGTCCTACCTCTACAAGGCCACATTAACCGCCTAATTCCGAGGCAATTACCTGGTGGGGAGAGACCGTGGCCTTGCAGCCAGCTGGTGCTGCAAAGAACACAACCTAGAGCAGTTGTACGCTCTCTGACCAGACGACGATGGGCATCAATGCAAACCTCATTGCTCAAGGCTACTGTTATCTCACTGAGCTGGAAGGCAGTTCTGCTCACAAAGACCCCCCAAGCCTAGCTTATTACGACCACTCTTTTTCCCATAGGAAGTCTTGGTCAATAAACCAGCAAGAGGAAAAAGCACTGATTTAAAACAATAAGCATGCTGACTCTGACAACTGGGAAATCCTAAGCAAGGCCCCGTTGTTACATCCATTTCTGCCCTGACTTGACTGAAGCACCAGGCATGGGGCAAAACAGCTGGACTGCGATTATCTGTACTACCTATCCATCAAAGGGCACACTCGGCTGCCAGGTGGTGGCACTGTGTCTTCACCCTGAAATGGCTGACCCCTGTAAGGACACCGCATCTCACGTTTCACTTATGGAATGCATCCTTACACTGCAAAATCTGACCAGAGGCGGCCTCAAAAATGTGCAGCACGCTGCACCAGTGCCAGGCCACTGCAGACATGAGGGGTTTCAGCCAGAGGTGGGAGGTAAGGAGTTACATATACTTCATTCTACCCTATACTATTCTATACTATCCTTTTTTGAGTCTCAGTCTTCCAAGTGACATTTACAGCAATTTCACATTAATACATACAGTAAAATCATTTTCCGCTCTTATTTATTTATATGACATTTTCTTGGATCTAGAGTATCACAGTACTTGCGCACATTTTTTCCAAGACAGTTTATTAATCACACTGAAGTAATTATTTGGATGAGTACTTTTGCTTTAATAAAATGTTTTTTATAAGTAACTATGTCCACTTTACTTACATTTTTATTACTTTACTCACCTCTGGCCTAGCGGTTAAGGTACTGGACTCTGGTCCCTAAGGTTCAGGGTTCAAATCCCACCTCTACCAAGATGCCACTGTTGGGTCCCTTACCCTTAACTGCTTGCATTATTGTATCAGTTGATGAGGGCGTCTCCTAAATGCTGTATTATTATAATAACAACAACAACAAAAACAATAATAACAATTATTGTTCTTGTTATTATTATTTTGATGATGATTATTAACATTATTGTTATTATTATAAGCAGCTTTACAGGTAAACTGTGTTATTATTTTGTTAAATTTTTTTATAAAGGTGCTTAAAATAATAACAACAACAACAACAATAATAATCATCATCATCATCATCATCATCAAAATAGTAATAATAACAACAAGAACAATAATTGTTATTATTATTATTATTATTATTATTATTATTATTATTATTATAAGCAGCTTTATAATAACAATAATAATAATAATAATAATAATAATAATAATAATACCAATAATAATAATACTACAATTTGCCTGTAAGGCTGTTTATACTAATAATAATAATTTATTATTATTATTAATATCATTATTATTATTATTATTATTGGTATTATAAAGTTTCTTATAATAATAATAATAATAATAACAATTATTGTTCTTGTTGTTATTATTACTATTTTGATGACGATGATGATTATTATTATTATTGTTATTGTTATTATTATTGTTGTTATTATTATTATAAGCCGCTTTACAGGTAAACTTTTTATTATTTTGTTATTATTATTATTGTTATTATTGTTATTATTATTATTATTATTATTATTATTATTATTATTATAAGTCGCTTTACAGGTAAACTTTTTATTATTTTGTTATTATTATTATTGTTATTATTATTATTATTATTATTATTATTGTTATTATTATTATCATTATTATTATTATAAGCCGCTTTACAGGTAAACTGTTTTTGTTATTTTGTTATTATTGTTACTATTATTATTATTATTATTATTATTATTATTATTATTATAAGCTGCTTTACAGGTAAACTGTTTTTTGTTATTTTGTTGTTACTATTGTTATTATTATTATTATTATTATTATTATTATTATTATTATTATAAGAGGCTTTTTAATAACTATACCAATAATAATAATAATAATAATACCAATAATAATAAATAGAGTAATAATAATAATACTACAATTTGCCTGTAAGGCTGTTTATAGTAATAATAATAATTTATTATTATTATTATTATTATTATTATTATTATTATTATTATTATTATTATTACTACAACAACAAGCAGCTTTACAGGCAAACCGTTGACAAAGTTCTATTAAGATACACTCGCTTGCCACTTTATTAGGTACACCTTGCTAGAACCCGATTGGACCCCGTTCTGCCTTCAGAACTGCCTTAATTCTTTGTGGGATACATTCTATAAGGTTCTGGATTTTGGTCCACATTGACATGGCAGTATTACGCAGTTGCTACAGATTTGTCGGCTGCACATATGTGATGGGAATCTCCCAATCCACCACATCCCAAAGGTGCTCTACAGGATCAAGATCTGGTAACGGTAGAGGCCATTTGTGTGCAGTGAACTGAGTGACGTGAACACTGTGGTCATAAAGGGATGCACATGGTCAACAACACCACTCAGGTAGGTTGTGGTGTTCAAACGATGCTCAAATGGTAGTAAGGAGCCCACAGTATTCCAAGAAAATACCCCCATATGTGAATGCCTTGTGACTGTGACTAGATACTTGTGTTAACAAGCAGGTGTACCTAATAAAGTAATCAGTGAGTGTACAATTTAAGTGATAAAAATGCCTACTCAAATACACCAACACTACATCACTTCAACCACACCGGAATATTTTTTTTAACCGAGACCTATAAGCAGAGAGACTTTCCCACTGTAATCCATTCCACACAGTGGTTCTGCTGCGTTCCGGAGGTTCAAAGAAAACAAGAATATGCTAGTTAATTATAAGTATGCCTAAATACCATACCATAATCACCCATTACACGTACCACAAAGCTAGCTCGCGGCCACCGATGTAACTGAACACTTTCAGCAAAGCGCTCCTTCTCAGTTCTGCTCTAAGTGAATAAGTGATGATGAATGGACTTGATTAGGCGGCTAATTTAGCATGGTCAAACTTGAGGTGAATACCATCATACCATGTAAAATGCAGAGATAGAGCTGGCACTCTCAGCCGCATCTCTGAAGAGATCTTCAGTACGGTCACAGAACACAGGACAGTCTCATTTTACTGTGTAATATTCGTCCCCTTTCTCTGAATTTGGCTTTTCCATTCTCACTGCAGGGCTGTAGGTCAGCAAGATCCTTTATACAACTGGGAGCCATCAATCACTTCCTTCTTCTCACCAGCAGGTGATGAAATCTGTCGAGAGTGATACTCACAGGGAACAGGACCAAGTTTGTTGGATCTGATCAGCAGCTTTGATGGTGCCTGGATCAGTCGATGGACCCCTCCCTCAGACATAGTATTGGAAACTACTGGGGTAGTGCATCTGAGAGCAATCCTGGCCTCTCTAGTATTTTGTATTTGCACAATTATTGTGAAAATTATCGTACGATACTCTCCCGCAATCCAGCTAGGAGGTCGGCGGCGTGTGACGTAGGGAGCCACGTGGTGGGAGTGATGAGTGCTGGGAAATGTAGTGAAGAAAAGCGGTGGCTGCGACATGGTTTGCTTTTCCACTTTCAATACATTATTCAATATTTTTCATAAAATAAGCTTCACGTTAATGGTTTTGCCCGACTGTACTTTAATGTAAGTGTAAAGCACTCTCCTGTGCTAGATGTGGGAACTCGGCAGTGTGACATAGGGAATCACATGGCGAGAGTGAAGAGCTCTGGGAAATGTAGTGAGGAAAAGCATGCATCTTCAAACAGTACACATCTCAACTCCTCGGCTTACGATAAATTCAACTTACGATGGATTACCTGTGTTTAAATATTTCAGACCAAAGTAAACAGAATAGTAAAACCAAGCATGCCCTTCTGAGACACACAATACACACTTGTGATACACACAAGCCCTGTTGCCCTGCACTGATAAATGACTGAACAAATGCATATAACCCTAACAAAAAAAACACAATCATTAAGAGACAGTGCTCTTTTTCTCTTCCATGCACCGAATACAAAACTATTTCACTTCCCGTCTCCATCCACACAATGGCAGCAACAGCTCCACATAGTCCAGACCAGCTCAGGAAGATTTGAGAGGACAGATTCAGAGTAATAGGTGGAGTCCAAGACCAGATCTATTTATAGCGAGCCGAAATTCAACATGGCTCACCGCCTCTCTCTCTGGAGGCTAAATCACAGCACCCACAAGAGGCCGTGCCCACATCTTCCCAGCCTTCACTAATGAAGAGAAGGGCATCTTCAGCAAATGAGCAGAGCTTCTGTCTGCTGCTATGTGGAAGCTAATTTGCATTCTGAACAGATCAGGAAGATGACGTGAACCAAAACTGTTGGTTTTAAAACGCTATTATTGACAGTAATGAAAATCACTGAGAAGACAACTACAATATAACAAATCCAAAACAATTTTATATAGCTCTGAGCCACACAGCACCTGGAAACATACAACACCACACCCACAATGTAACAACCAGGATTTTTAACAGTAGGTTGACTTGTCTTGATGCTGAGGACATTTGCCCTCCTCGTTACGAAACAACAGGGGGCTATTAGCCAACTTTTGTTATGTAAATGCACCAATCCACAGTCAGACAGATTGTGTACAAATGGAGGAAATTCAAGACCATTGTTACCCTCCCCAGGAGTGGTCGACCAACACAGATCACTCCAAGAGCAAGGCGTGTAAAGGTTGGCGAGGTCACAAAGCACCCCAGGGTAACTTCTAAGCAACTGAAGGCCTCTAAATATTACGGGTGGGTATTAGAAAGGACTTCGATACGATACGCATCACGATACATGGTTCACGATACGATTATATCACGATACATTGCGATACGTTGCATATTGCTATACTCCACATAGTTCACTGACAATATAAAAACAGATGAGATACAAGTTACAGTGTCGTCCGAGTCGTCTTATTACATCACATCACAGTGATAATTCAGCGGACAAATTGAGTCAAAACTCTGTACTGCCACATCTACAGGATCTACAGTTTACACCCCATTTAAAATGTGTTTTGCATCCTTAAAAAACACAAACAAAACAACAATATTTTGAACTGAACATCGATGTAGTATATCACGAAAATAAATATTGGAATATATTGCTGTATCAATTTTCTAGCACAGCCCTACTAAATATCATTATCAACGACCAGTAACTCCAAAAATGAACTAAAAACATTTACATTTACATTTACAGCATTTAGCAGACGCCCTTATCCAGAGCGACTTACAATTGGTACAGTCTTACAATCCAAGCAATTGTGGGTTAAGGGTCTTGCTCAAGGACCCAACAGTGGCAGCTTGGCAGAGGTGGGATTTGAACCCTGGACCTTCTCGTCCATAGTCCAGTACCTTAACCGCTAGGCTACCACAGTTTTAAAAACAGAGATAAACCAAATAAAATAAGCATTTTAAGTAAACATTGTTATTGATTTTCCTGTTGGGCGTACAAAGCAAATGTTTTCTGTTGTTTGATTGTGTAGTTCTTTGAATGCTCTGCTGACTTTATAAGAAAGATTGCTTTTATAAAGGAACATGATTTATTTCGGTACATACCACGAAAGTTGCACTCTTGCACCATTACTACACTCTATTACCTAACAGCTGTTTGTTGAGTGTTACCTAAAACGGCATCTTCACTGTGGTTATAATAACAACACATTTTTGAAATAACTAACATACCAATGTGTTACATATTAAGGTCTGTGTGTTGCGTCCACAACTTCGTAAAGCCAGCTTTTCCTGTGTACAGGTTGAACGGCATGCGTCCGGCATTTCTTTGGTGTTTTGGTTTGGCACATCTTCAGTGCTACGAGTGCCGCCTCCCGGCTCGGTGTGTTGCGATAAGCGCATAAACCGCAAGAGCGTTGCAGCACATTGAGAAAGCAATGCCAGCAGGACACGGCTGAACAAACAATGGCTGTACCTCAATTCATGTACGACTGCAAATGACTTGGGTATCCTTTTCACAGGTATGCATTTTGGCATATCTGAGATTTCTTACAGGACAGGGAGTCCATGCTGTTCGGAAAGAGGACAGCTTTGGTAGGTGATCATTCGGGGTACAGACTGCAGACGATTCGGTGTTTGAATGAGGATTTCTGCATATAAACATGGACTTTTCCTGACTGAATTCTCATTGAAGCTTATGTGGTGTTCTCAGGTTATCAGGTAACGATACAATGAATCTCAGTATGAACCCAAAGTAGAACGTCTTATTGATGGGAAGGATGTGGAAGGTGCAGATAGAGGTAAACTGACAATCAGAGCCAGAACCCACGTCAGTTATGTTACACTGATACACACTGACTTGGTGTGTAAACTGACTTCCCAGGTTTCATTTTCAGCCCCCCATTCATTACAGTAGGTTAGCTGTTTGGATAGTGGGGAGGGATGGACCAGACACAGCAGTGCTGCAGGAGTTTTTAAACACTGTTTTCACCCACTGCACACTGTTAGATTAGCTCTGATCTCTGATTGTACAGTTTGTGTTAGTCATCCTCTAATCCTTCAGCAGTAGGATGCTGGTGGCTGGACATTTTTGCTTGGTGGTTTGGTTAGTTCAGTCCAGCAGTCACAATGAGGTGTTTAAATCTTGATATCTGATCCATTGGACTGTGGTAGCCTAGTGGGTAAGGTACTGGACTACGGACCAAAAGGTCCAGGGTTCAAATCCCATCTCTGCCAAGCTGCCACTGTTGGGTCCTTGAGCAAGACCCTTAAACCACAATTGCTTGGATTGTAAGATTGTACCAATTGTAAGTCGCTCTGGATAAGGGCGTCTGCTAAATGCTGTAAATGTAAATCCACTCACCCAAATAGTACTGGTCCTGTGGTGGTCCTGACCATCAGAGACCAGAGTAAAGGGGGGCTAATAAATTATGTAGAGAAACAGATGGACTACAATCTGTAACTGTAGAACTACAAACTGCATCTACATGGTAAGAGGAACTGATCAATTGGACAGTGAGTACAGAAACAGGGAGGTGTACCTAATAAAGTGAGCGGTGAGAGTATAGCATGTGCGTCCAAAGCATGGGAGCAAGTGACTGTCTGCATAATGTGATCAAGTTATTGTTTTGTTTTTTATTAGTAGTGCACAGGATGTTAATCCTCCACCCATGTCAGCACCTCGAGTCCCATTTACACTACAGAGCAAGAAATGGCCATTAGAGAAAAGTGGCGTGGGCGGCAGAAGCGAACGTCACGGAAACAGATCGACGGGTACCCCTACTTCTCCTGGTTTCAGTTCCCGTAGCAGCCTTTAAGGTGTGGAAATGACACAAAAAGCTATAAAGACCTGCCTTCTATCTTCTCCAGGATTTCGTGTAACGATGCCATGCAGCAATACTAAACTTCCATTTCTTGGTGCAGCTGCAGGAGTCCGCCCACAGGCGACACCAGTGGTGGTTCACTCCACCCACGGGAGACAAACTTTCTGGCGACTCGCCTCTTGAATGCGAAGGCAGGGTCAGTGCGCAGCAAGCTGGCACGTCTGCTGCAGCTCTCTGTGACCACCTACTTGGTCCGAGAGAACGGGCGACGGGGCGCGAGTGGGACGGGGGCAAGGTAAGGCTGGTGGGCGGCCAAAGCTTGTTTGCTTCAGGACTGAACCGGCTGCTAGGTGAATCACCACCACTCCCACCATCAACACAGCCACTTGTCCTAGCACAATTAAAAGCAATCTGGAGCAAACCACGCAGCAAAAATACTCGGGCACCCCGTCTCAAACGAGCAGTTCTGTGAAGGAACCATATTTTCAGGCGGATCCCACCTAGATAAATGATCAGCAGAGCGTTCAGAATTTAAATGCCCGCTTAGCGGCCGTAACGACGATCCAGGCTGCAGGAGCAGATGGAGGAATGGCAAGACGAGGTCTGGAGCAATTTTACATTTTCTGAGACGCCGGGCGAAACTCGGAAGCTTGGACCGAGAGATAGGGGAAGCTGCAATACTCTCACCTAAACCGCCGCCACATTTAAATGACGGCACCGGCTTGACTGTTCCATTAGTCACAAGCAGGAACGCTATCTCCAAAGTAAATAATACCTAAAGGGGATGCAGCAGATCGCCAAATAAATTAATAGAAAAATAGCTCAATGCCCCAGGCCGCCGTTCCTCTGCCGGCTACCCAATAGCGGAGGCAACCTTTGATCTGTTTAGGTTGCAGCCCATTTGCATTTTATAATGAGATCAAAACGCTTGGTCCGAGGCCCCCCCTCGACAGAAGCCACGGGTGCACACGGCTTCAAAATTGCAGTGGATTCAGGCTCGGTTAGTGCATTTATCTGTTAGCTTGAGCTGACAGGACAACAGAAGCAATGGAAAGAAGAAGAATTAAAAAATAATTGCTTACAGGTATGCGCCCTTTAATGTCCAGCTAGTCAATATTCGTTCGCTTTAATGGCTGAGGTCTTAACAATTAGAATAGATTATAAACAGCCAATCAACACTGCGGATCTACGAGCAAATGTGGAACTTAAAGAGCAGAACTCGTTACTTGGTAGCTCACTTTTGGTCTAGAGACTGTTTGAACTTGGTTGATGTGTTTAGAGACTTTTTTGTGTAAGTTACTTGTAAGTAAGTAGTTTGTGTGGTCTTTCCTCTACTAATTTGGCCCAAGCTGAAAATGGCGTCTAAGTGTACAACAGTGTCCCGTTGCAAGTAGTACAAGATACTGAACTATGGACCATAAGGTCCAGGGTTCAAATCCCAGCTCTGCTGGGTGCCACTGTTGGGTCTATAAGCAAGGCCCTTACCCCACCATTGTTTGGACTGTAAGACTGTATCAGTTATGAGTTGCTCTGGATGAGGGGGTCTGCTAAATGTAATGTTGTGTATCTGCACAAATCAACAATCAACCTGATCTCTGCTAGAAACTACGGATTTGACGCCATTTTGGAGAATTCCACTAATAAAAGTTCTTATTGCTCCTTATTGGCCTGCTTTTCCTTAAGGTTTCTTTCTCTGGATGAGTTGTAGGGCAGTGGAGGCATGGGGTTAAGGTTGTTTCATTTAACAAATGTAAATGAAATTGCTAAACAAAGTTTATGGCACTATTATTCAGCCTCACAAATGTCTCCTCTATAGTTCTGGTGGCTCGTTATGAAGCAAAATGATTAGCTATATAGTTGGGAACAATTAAAAAACAAGAAGAATTCACCATTTCAGTACGTTAACCAGACGGTCATCCATACTATTAACAGTACATCCACTAGTTCAGCAGAAGAAGGGGGACTGTGGTAGCCTAGTGGGTAAGGTACTGGACTATGGACCACAAGGCCCAGGTTTCAAATCCCACCTCTGCCAGGCTGCCACTGTTGGGTCCTTGAGCAAGACCCTTAACCCACAATGGCTTGGATTGTAAGACTGTACCAATTGTAAGTCGCCCTGGATAAGGGCGTCTGCTAAATGCTGTCAATGTAAGAAGGCTCTATCTGTAGAGCATTTCTCATAATCACCACCCAGAGAACATTTCAAAAAAGACCAAACGTTTCTACACAAATTCCGACGGATTCGAGCCTGCCTAACGTTTGTTAGGTAATACGCTCTCGGTACATTCTTCTCCTCACACCCCCACCCCTTCGCTTCTTACGGCATGTAAGTGTAGCGAGGGAACGAGTAGTCCGTGAACAAACATCTCAAGCATTTCGAGACTCGTGAACAAGCGCTCGGAATCTCTGGGTTTATTATGCTTGGAGGAGAAAGGTGCAAGGAAATCCTTCACAAGAAGTTTTTTTTAAAGCCCGCACTAGAAGTACTGTTCTGTTGTTACATAAGTATCGAGACGAATTAAGAATTTTCATACAAATCAGATTCAACACCGAATTCTAGGAACTTGATCGTACACTAAAAATGACGTACAAATCACGGAAAATACGCTCATCTCCGTTCATGCTAGATATCGGTAGTTTTATATACTCACTGAACTCAAATGTATGAATTACTATTTATGTTGATGTTGCATCAAAATTCAAAACTTTAAACAGTGGAATTATTGGAAATATGGCCGACATGCATTCAGTTCAAAAGTATAAAAGTGTTTCCGCCATCAAACCACAATTTTAGAAGGAAATTATTTTTCCTGTTGGCCATTTCTTCCATCATCACCTCTATTTGTTGTTTTTTTTTCTTTTTTTAGTTCTTGGTTTTGCCTCAGTTTTGCCATCCTCTGAGCGGATATGCAAGCTGTATATATATAATACTGCAAGCTGTAAAATCCAACATAGCCAACATAAGAAAACCAAGAAGAAGATTTATAAAAAGAAAATGAAGTGTTTTTTCTATGTTCATTTTTATGAACTTAAGCACCTTTGCAATTCTTTTCTTAAAAAAGCTTTCGTGAATCCGAACACTGACCTCTAACTACTTAATCAGCCATTAATCTCGCTTGTATCCACAAATGGGACCAAAACACAGCTCATCATTCGTATAATCAATTTACTATTACTTTTTCCACTCCCCTATAGGTTTCTATTACACACATCTTCATGAACGTGGCCGCCGGTGGCACAGAATGGCATCGTCTGTAGGCACGTACTTCTGCACAGCTTCACAGTTGTCAGTGCTTGCTGTGTCGCAGGATTATGAACTTGTTTTATAAACAGATTTGCAATCTCTAAGGATAACAAGAGCTTTAACAAGGCCCAGGTCCTTCATAATCCCCTATCATTTATACATCTAAAGCCGTTAAACTGAGCTCTACTTTGGGCTGCTGCCTCATGAGCACGCTCGGGTCACAGATGCTGAGAACAACTCAACGCCAGAGGACCTTGGATATGCTCGGGGTGAGAGGGGTAGCTGACTGCTTAAAACAGCTCCTGACAGAATCCTAAAATGAGACCCTGACTTATCGCTGCATGCCATTTTCCTTTGTTTTGGAGTTTCAGCTCATATCCAAATACTAACCTGATACTAACAACCTAACAGTTACAGACCTCGTTTATATAGCGAGTTACGTAATACATCGGGGGTCTGCTGGCGGCGCACCTTAAGGCAGCTCCGCTCTGTGTAACGTCGATCAACTAGAAGTCATGTAGGACAGAAATCACACTCATGACATTATTAGTTTATGATCATAGATCCAGCATTTCATTACTGTGAAGGATTTGCATTTATATTTAGTCATTTAGCAGACGGCCTTATACAGAGAGACTGATACAGTCTTGCAATCCAAGAAATTTTTGCTTACTGAGGGACCCAACAGTGGTAGCTTGGCAGAGGTGGGATTTGAACCCTGGTCCTTCTGGTCCATAGACCAGTATCCTAACCACTAGGCCACCAAGGTTCACAAAGTGGTGCATTAATACAATCTTACAAGCAATTGTGGGTTGAGAACCCAACAGTGGCAGCTTGGCAGAAGTGGGATTTGAACCCTGGACCTTTTGGCCCATAGTCCAGTACCTTAACCGCCAGGCCACCACAGTTCACTAGAGAAACTAAGAAATTAAGAAAATCCACACCACACAATCACCAGGATTGGAGCTTGCTACCAAAACGCGTTACCAAAATGCACCGACAAACGTGTCTTATTTTCTACGTTTATGATCATTAGGACTTGATCAAGTATCAGAAGAAAATAGGAGTGTGTAAACATCTAAAGTCTAAAGTACGGTTTCCTTCACTAAACAACAAGTTCCCAGTGCAATAAAAGCCTGAAGGTAGCTGCCAAAAACAGCAACATAACAACATCTCATAAAACATTTGATGAAACATGCAAATGTTCCGGAAAAGTCTTGAAATAGCAAGACCCTCTCGCTGACACCGGACACGACTAAACAGACAACTGTTTAGCAATAGCATGTTAAGTTCTGACAGCTTTCTATCTTCCTTCTGCGAGAGACAGTTAGCTACTGTGACGTTTGGCACCAAGAGCGTTTACACGCACTTAACAATCTGACAAGTCCAGGAAATCCCGTCATCCTTTTTCACATGCTCTGGGGTAATCAGGTAATGAGAAAGGCCCGGGTTTACATGACTCCTATCACAATAATCAGATTTGTACTTTGCAACCAGCCAGTAATCTCACAATAAATCAAACAACGAAAAGTCTTCATTTCCTTGAGTGTATACGGTTTCAGAGTCTTCCCAAACGTCTTTGGTAGATGTTTTGTGGGTGCTACGTTTAATTCCAGGGTTGCCAGATCCCGTGATTCAATCCAGCCAGCATTCAGGTCGACAGAAACAAGCCCAAAAGAAGAAAAGACTTTTATAATATTATTATAGAAGTCTTTTATTATAGGAAGGGGACCTGGCAACCGTGTTTGAATTAGCCAGCCATTTCGGGGACAGCTCTACACTTTATCTGTTTGAGTGAATGCAGACTGAGAAAACCGACTGAAAAGCAGAGTAAGGGGATACATGCGCTGAGAAATCTGATAACCAAGATAAAATCCAGCTGTCTTTAGCAGATTTCTTAATCTGATTTCAAGGCTGTAATCAGATATGAAATGTGAATATCGAGATATGATTTTTGGTCCATATCGCGCAGCCCATATATATATCTATATCTCTCTCTCTAATATATATATATTAATATATATATTAGAGAGAGAGAGAGATATATAAGTTAATATATATATTATATATATAAAATAATATATATATATAGATATATATATATATTATATATGTATATATATTATATATATATATATAAATCAATAATATATGATATACTAATATATATATATTAATATTATATCTATATATATATAGATATATATATAAATAATATATCAATATATATATATATATAGATATATATATATATCTATCTATCTATCTAGCAGGGCTGGGCGATATAATATAGAGAGAGAGATATATATATAGATTAGGAGGACACACAGACAACACGACACACACACACCACATCAGACAGAGAGAGCAGAGAGGAGAGAGAGAGAGATATAGAGAGAGAGATAGAGAGAGAGAGTAGAGAGAGAAAAGGGAGAGAGGATAGAGGAGAAGAGATAGAGGAAGGAGCGCGCGCCTCTCTCGAAGATAGAGAGAGAG
This sequence comes from Ancistrus triradiatus, assembly GCA_025084515.1. Taxonomy (NCBI): domain Eukaryota; kingdom Metazoa; phylum Chordata; class Actinopteri; order Siluriformes; family Loricariidae; genus Ancistrus; species Ancistrus triradiatus. The sequence goes on from JAJAGP010002985.1 coordinate 78,278, forward strand.
AGAGAGAGAGAGAGAGAGAGAGAGAGAGAGAGATGAGAGGGAGAGAGGAGAGATAGAGAGATAGAGAGAGAGAGAGAGAGAGAGGCGCCCAGCCCGGAGAGAAGAGAGGAGAGAGCGAGATAGAGAGAGTGAGATAGAGAGATATGGAGAGATAGAGAGAGAGAGAGAGGGAGAGAGGGAGAGAGAGAGAGAGAGAGGAGGAGAAGAGAGAGAGAGAGAGAGAGAGAGGAGAAGATAGAGAGAGGGGAGAGGGATATGAGAGGGAGAGAGAGAGGAAAAGAGAGAGAGGACGGGGAGCGCGCGCGCTCTCTCGCTCATCTCTCTCACATATCTATATAATATATATACATATATTATATATATATATATATATTATTTATATATTATAATATATATATTACTTGTATCGCTCTCTCTCTCTTTCTCTCTCTCTCTCTCTCTCTACTCTATCTCTCTCTCTCTCTATATATATATATATATATATATATATAATATATATATATATATAAAAATAAATAATACACACACACACACACACACACACACACACACACACACACACACACACACACAGCAGGGGTTGCTGTCAGAAACCACATAGGTTGTTTTTGTCAGGAATGCTGTAAGTATTCGGAAATTCACAAGACCCCAAAGGTACAGCAAATCCCTCTTTCACTCTCTGCATTTAAGAAAACAGGTCAACACTTTGACATAAAACCTACATATTTAAGAAAACCAAACAGAAAGGCTTTCCCATATTAAGTGACTTCATCTAATAGATTAATTCTTGCTAATTGTCTGGTTAATTATTTTCCATTGAGTCCATTAAGAGCTTCATATTCAGAGGTTTTGGCCCATTTGTCCTGCACAGGACTGTCGGAAAGTGGATCTGCCATGCTAAGTGATGGCACTGTGGTTGGCACTGTGCTCTCACTGAAATGAACACCAGAAAAGAAAATCCGCACAGCATGTTTAGACACGAGTCATTTTCAGTGGCAGATGTATCATTTTCATATAATCCTGAACAGATTCATTTCAGGTCCAGTTCTGACTTTGCAAAATAGCGTTCAAAAGCTGCGCATTTGTGACTTTCGCAGAAGACTGCGGATCCTACGATTCATCAGCCAGCTTTGAGGCACTTAAAAGGATGCAAATAAACTCCATCTAAGGCCTGTAATTGCACGCTGCTGCATATCCCCCCGCCTTAATACTATATTAATCATTTTTGACCTTGATGAATGATCTTCCTTTATTGACAGTGCTTATTGATATTTCTTAAAAGCGTCGGCTAATGGAGTACCATCGAGATGATTAAATGAGCCGCCGCCATCCGGATTAGGCCAGTCTCATCTCTGTAGCATAGGCTGCATTATCATAGAGAACAGACGCGTGCGTGCGCTGGGTTGCAAATTCCTGCCGCCGACATCTCCAGGGGAACGGCGGTGCGCGGCGACGGCGCGCCGACCTACATTCCTCCCGACCGCACGCGTAATGTATGTGCGAACGCCCCGACGGCGCGCTGCCTGCCGCCTAGACAAAGCCTCCATGATCGCACGAGGGGTCCCGTCTAGCGCAGGTGAGGTATCGCAAGCGCCCCGTTTCTAAGAACACGCTTCGGCTCTAGCGTGGTACGAATGTTACCAGGCTGCCAGGCTCTGTTCTACCTCTGCCTGAACTCGCTCGCTCGTTTGCATTATAGAGGCCGGTGCCACTGCAGCTCCGCATGCCCCACGACGCACATCTAAAAGCAAGTCCCTTCAAAGAGGCCCAACAGTGAGACCTTCCATTTGAATGAATACAACGGCTACTATCCCGCAGACGTGGCCAAATTAGTCAGTACCCTCACAGCTCGTCGAAACAAAGCTCCATCCGTGCTGAAAAGTGATGAAATTAGAAGCAATCGTCTCATGACAGCTCATAAGCGCTTTGGTGTAGCAGAGAGGGAAGCAGACAAAGTGTGAAAACAGCCTGGAGATTTGTTGATACCCCAACAAAAGATGATTAATAACTGGATGATAGTGGTACAGAGGTACCTCGGTTCTCGTCCACCTTGAAACTTGTCGAATTTGATTCTCGGGCCATTTGGACTAAACGACTCGACTCATTTCAGATTCATGATTCAGTACACAGTGATTCAGATTCACAACAGCTCTGACTCAGTGAAGAGCTCCATTGTGTTTATCATGTTTTTCTTTATTTTTATATCTACAGTACTGTATTCTTAGTGCAAATAAGTCTCCATGAGTCCTAAAAAGGTTATTTATAGGACCCAACCAAACACAGTCCGAACACTGAACACAACACAGGCTGCAGTTAACATATCCCCATCATAAATCAGGGAGCACCTGTACAATACATATAGTGCCTTATACACTGTGGGACTGTGGTAGCCTAGTGGTTAAGGTAATGGATACTGGACCTGCAGGTCCAGGGTTCAAATCCCACCTCTGCCAAGCTGCCACTGTTGGGTCCTTGAGCAAGACCCTTAACCCACAATTGCTTGGATTGTAAGACTGTACCAATTATAAGTCTCTCTGGATAAGGGCGTCTGCTAAATGCTACGTACAGTGTGGATTTTCTGGGGGTCTGGAATGGATTCGTTCAATTTACATTATTCTTTACAGGAAAATTTTGTTCTGTACACATCATTCGAAAACCGAGGCACCAGTGTATTACTACAGCCACAAGCATGCTGGGTTCAGAGACTACCAGGAGAACGCTACCTGCCTGACTGCATTGTGCCAACTGTAAAGTTTGGTGGAGGACGACTAATGCTTTTCAGGCGACCCTTAGTTCCACTAAAGGGAAATCTTTAATACTTCTGCAAACCAAGGCATTTTGGACAACTGTACGCTTCTGACTTTGTGGTAACTGTTTGGTGAAGGGCCTTTTCTGTTCCATAAAGGCACGGTAGGGACACTGGCCCAGACAGAGCCCTGACCTCAACCCCATAAACACCTTTGGGAGGAACTAGAAGGGAGCCTTCCAGCCAGGCTCTCTCGTCCAGCATCGTTATCTAACCTCACAAAGCTCTTCTTGACGTTTGTTTGTTTGGTCTATTCAATGTGGCGATCAGCATCAATGGCCATTTCAGTGACACACACAAGGTTACATCGAGACTAGTCATAAATACACTTGGGTTGGGCCAATCTGCATGTCTTTGGACTGCAGGAGGAAACCAGAGCACCTGGAGTAAATGCAGGAGGACCTGTTCCACCTGGGATCAAACCGAGGAGCTTCTTGTTGCAGCAACGATGCTACCCATCGAGGAATTCCCACAGACCCAGTCCAAAATCTTATATAAAGCCTTTTTCAGAAGTTGATATAGTTGCAACGTGAGAGAACAACCCCTTATTATCCCCAGAAAAGCTCCTTCAGGCACAATATGTGGGTGACTTCATACTTTTGGCCATACGCTCCATGTGCCCAAAGAAAAAACTGTACACAACTATAACAATAATTTTAATAATTTTGCACTAAAATGAATTTTAAGTAACCAACTGGAACAGGTACAATTTTCACTTTTACATGGTAGCTGATAAAGTCTATATAGACAAAAGTTTGCGGACACCGCTTCTAATTATCGAGCTCTACCATTTCAGCAACACTCACTGATACCACATTCATAGAACACACAGCATATTTCTGGATGTTCCATAGGCAAACAGTGGTAGCAGAATGGGTCGTACTGATAGCCCAGTGACTCCCTGCCCTGTCCTGTCCTTAAAAATATTAAAAGTCCATAGAGAATCAGTTTGCCAATTTTTGATTGAGAACTTGGCTGGCTTGCGCAGAACCTTGACCTCAACTCAGAATCAGTATATGCACTGAAATGCCAAAAGCGAGCCAGGGCTTATTGTGTAACATCAGAACCCGATTTCACAGTCATGTTCCAAAAAGCCTTTTAGAAGAACAAAGGCTCCAGACTAATACCCATGTTATGGAAGGAACTTTTTGGGTGTCTACAAACTTTTGTCTATATACACCGTTATGTGATCTGCCAGCACGAACACAACTCCGAATAAAAAGGGAGCACATACAAGAGGTTAGTGCCTATCAAAAAGTAATTATGAGCCCAAAGCGGCACTGCGTTCCCTTTCTACAAAGCTACTTAGGAATGCAAGCTGCTTTTTCTAGGCTACACAGCAGTGATCTCAGAACTAGTGGAAAGTGCCGGGACAGGGCAGGGCAGTATCCTTGAACGCTTCTTCCTGTGTACGCAAAATCAATTTGCGTCGGTGCGCGCTGAAGGTCACGGACGAAAGAAGAGAGGGGAAGCAATAAGGCACAAAAAAATTTCACTCGCAAGCATTTTCCAGCGCACACGAAGCCACGGTGGCAGAAATGAAGCGGAACATCCGAATAACCCAGCGGATCAGTTTGGCGGCACGGACGTTAATAGCTACCTGACCCCAACCAAACCTCGCGGAAATGACAAAGTCCTTTGAGCAGGAATACGGGAATCCAACTTACGATGAAAGAGCTGCCACACGGATTCAATTCAACGATGTAATTGCAGGTTTGGGTTTATCAATAAATACAAGGAATCAAACAGCCTAATCGTCTTGGTGATCACAGAACTCCAACTCGTACTTGGACTGATGTAAACATCTGCTTCGCAGAAAAAGGAAAGGGAAAGGCGCGGGAGGCGTAAGCACGCTCCGACACGCCGCTCACGGACACAAGGCGCGTTCAGTGGCAAATCCATCGTCAATAAATGTCAACTGATTGGAAGCGCGTTCTAATATCAATTTCTATCTGGCGCCTCTTAAAAGGCAATCAGCATGGCTTCATCTCTGTGCATCGCTCGCTCCTCGAGATGATGACACAGCAATGGCGCTCTGGCACGATGAGGCGTTTGCCAGAAATAATACAATCTGTGAATAGGAGATTTGCTCCGGAGTTCGTTTCGGATAGGTCTGCCTCTCGAAATAAACACTCACGCTTATGACTGGGGAAAGCAGCTCCATTTTCCAGGTCTATACCCCCCAAAAACTGTTTCACACATCTGTAAAACATACTTAGCGAAAAAATAACACACCCAGATAGAAACGTCGGATGTGTCTCAGGCAGATACATAAATGATTACAGGTGTGGTTTGATTAGACACTGGGTCTTTCCACAAAAGGGCGTAGAAGTGCTTCCCCGGCTCTCAGATGCTACTTTTGGGTAGTGTACCTCATGGTGCTTCCAAAGACATTTTGTCCAGTTGACAAACTTTGAGAGAAGCAGGATTGTCCGCCATCTAGGCCATCAGAGGATCGTTTGATCCAACAAGCACGAGCAGCTCCCACAGATTCATTGTCCTCCATCCAAACACAGGTGGCACCGTCACTACACACCCATCTCTGCCCGAACCATTTCCAGGTGTTTAGCAGAAGGAAATTTGTTGTCACGCCGCCCTTACCTGTCACTGAGTGCATTTACGTGCATTTAACAATAGGATCGTGGTCGGATTTCTGCAGATTATTCAAGCCGTCATGTATACAGGGTACTCTGATCTAGAAATCAGATCCCATAAAGAGAGCTGGATTTTATTTCAGTAATCTGATTTCTCATAGCTTGTACACCAGCTACCTGATTTCAATTGTATTTGGCAGTCTGTGCATGTGCACAGAGCAGCTAGGGGAGAAGAAACACGGTTGCCAGGTCTTATTCTTATAGCTTTCACTTATTTTGGGCTTATTTATATAGAGCAGTTGGGGGATTCTCTCGTGGTATCTGGCAACTCTGGAATTAAACGCAGCACCCGCTAAATGTTTTAACACTTTGTGGAGACTCTGAAATGCAACATATGCTCAAGAAAATGAAGAATTTGATCATTTAATATTAAAAATGGAAGAATTCGATTCCAGGTTCTGTCGGGTTCGAGTAAGGAGGCCTCGTGCTGAGCGCCTCACTCTTGCCTTTGCTGTGGAGCGACTCCCTGCCCAACTGCTGGTCCAGTGGATGAGAATCTACAGGTCCAGCTGCAACAACTGAAGGCTACTGTGCCGCAGGATACCATAAAAACCTATTTACCTCCAATATCCATCCGTATCTCACCTGGTATCCAGGCTAGAGGCGGCCTAACAGGGTAACTAGAGCCTCCTTTCAACTGTACAGTTTTCCCCAATAAATCTCCACTCACTCTGATATTGCAATCACTTCCATATAATCATTACATTCAGACAAATAAAGTTTCATTAGGTTCCAACAACTCATTCTTTAGGGAGTTATGTCTTTTGGTCAATGAGCGTATAAATCGCCCCCGCTCTTACCTTCCAGCCGCTCCCCGCCTCCCTGTAGTAGGGGAAATTGTCGCAGATCCACTGGTAAATCTCGCTCAGAGTCATTTTCTTCTTGGGCGAGCTGTTGATGGCGAACGTTATGAGGCTGGCGTAGCTGTACGGAGGCTTGCCGTCCTTGTGCTGCTGCACCTCCTCCTGGTCCAGCGTCGTGTTGGGGTCCATCAGGGCGCTCTTTTTGGCCATGCCGGGCCCGTGGGCGCTCTGGGCGTCGGCCTTTTGGATGGCCGCCCGCATGGTCAGCTGCGGCAGCCAGTCCATGGAGGTCAAACTGCTCTCCAGCTCCGACGTCATGGTGGAACGGGGTTCGGGCCAAGTGCGGGGGGGGTGGTGGGGAGAGCGCGGGAGCTCCAACAGGTCGGAGCCGAAGCGCCTCAGCAGGCTCCGAGTCAAATCTGCAGGGAAACACAGAATTCAATCAGTTCAAGGAATTCCAGAGTTCTGTCTGGACGATTACACGAGCTGGTGCACATCCGAAAACACTGGAGGGGGTCTAATCGACGCCTAAAATGGGAGCGCGTCAGGTATGAAGGGTCATAAACATAAACAACAACCTCCGACACAGCGAACCTGCAGGAAAGCTCCCGCTGTGCGATTTGTTTACTACGTACATTAAGAAGAGGAATCAGCCCATCCTGACAGAACCGGCGCTGATCTGCAGACGTGCTCCGGGGGCAAAAGCAGCACAGGCCGGCCAGGCCGCCTGGCCCACATCCTGGCTGTGTCCTGCACATACTGGTCCGCTGACTCACGCGGCTGTAATCTGAGCCACTAACCGAGTAAACGCTGCGGAATTGCTTTCACGAGTGCCAGCCAAACGGAGCAAGGGCTCACGAGGAATTCCAATTCTCCCCTCTCCTCCGCCCCGCGCCAGCCGTAAGCAAGGCGAGAGAAAAAAAATTGTCACGGTGCCTCGTGCCAGCTTGTGGCCGCGCTCTACACCCACAAACAACCTTGCATTTTGGGCACCGTGCCCTTAGTGCTCTTAAAATAGAAGAGAACAAGCAGGGGGTGAAGGGGGGCTCTCAGTTAAAGGTGCACAGCCAGACAGAGCCGAGCAGAAAGCCTGCTCACTGCAAACACAGCACGGCTCGAGGAAGGCAGTCAGGGAATATCCCGTGCAGAATTGACAATTTTGCTATAAAAATATCGGTAGAACGACAATATCACTGAAATTCCTTCACATAGAAGGACAACGAATGAGAAATGAATTCCTGGATGAAATGACCTTAAATATTCAACCACGAACAAATCCTAAAATCTACGAAATTACAGGGCAGATCCTTTCATATTTTGTAGAGGTGACACGTCGCAATTCGTATCTCCTACAATTCCTAGCAGAACTACTAAAAATAAATTATAGCCATGAGCTACCACTGAACATTCAATTTGGTCAAACCAGCCAAAAAAATCAACCTAAAGCAACTGCTAACAGACCCTTAACCTTTCGGTTTTCCAAGTTATTACCTCATAACCATCCCCAAACGGTTTAAGGTCAAGTAGACCAGACGGAACAGCTACGACTCCAATCGTGGAGACACGACCTGGAGTTCACGTCTCGCGCCTCGGCCTCTCTCCCAGAGCGGCTGCTGTTTTGACCTTGCGCAAATTACGCAAAGAAGTGGGTGAAATCTCCAAAGCACCGTCTTAATTAGCGCACCTCTGCAGAGACGGGCGTTAAAAACGCAGCCTGCATCATCCGTTATTAGCCCCGGGTCTGGGGAGCAAAGCAGAGCACCGGAGGGGGGCCATGTGCCCACTGGCATGAGAGGGTGAGAGGCCTGGCAGCTGCTCTGCTCAAACATGGAGGTCAGCCAGTCGGGCCCAATAAAGTCAGCAAACCCTCGGGAGCAGATTCCAACACACACACATGAAAGCGCTTTGATTTAGCAGCTCTGCTCACTCAACAGACGAGCAGTGGTGCGTTTGAAAATACTGGAGGCCATTCTTCGGCCTGTTTCTGTCGTCCGCGCCAAGACGTAGCCCATGCTCTTAGCTCGGGAGATAACGTCTCTGATAGGGACGGATCCCGAACCAGTTTCCTACCAACATACCAGTATTTTGAGATTAGGCAAGTGAAGATACGAATCGGAAACTAAATGAAAAGACATAAACAAAACCTTCAGCAGCTTCACAACAAAAGTTTAACACAGACCTGGTACGTACAGGTCATATATTAACCTGTGTATACAGTAGTGGCCAAAAGTCTTAGGCCACTATTAGATTAGATATACAGTGGGGCAAAAATGTATTTAGTCAGCCACTGATTGTGCAAGTTCTCCTACTTAGAAAGATGAGAGAGGTCTGTAATTTTCATCATAGGTACACTTCAACTATGAGAGACAAAATGAGGAAAAAAATCCAGGAAATCACATTGTAGGATTTTTAAAGAATTTAATTGTAAATTGTGGTGGAAAATAAGTATTTGGTCAATAACAAAAGTTCAACTCAATAACTTTGTTGAGGTCTGGAGACAGGCTAGGCCACTCCAGGACCTTGAAAGGCTTTTTACGGAGCCACACCTTCATTGCCCGAGCGGTGTGTTTGGGATCATTGTCATGCTGGAAGCCCCAGCGACGTTCCATCTTCAATGCTCTCACTGATGGAAGAAGGTTTTGGCTTTTACAAAACTCGAGACGAAAGAGTTCGCTCGTACTGGTTTTCATTCGGATGTGAATGAGATTGATATTTATTTCCTATTATAATTCTTCCATTTTTGTATTAGGGGGTGTGGCTTTGGCTCATCTACCACAAGCCATTTTTAAGTCGAGTTCGGTGGGCTGGGGAGTTCTGCTAGCGTACGCACACGGTCGTTTTCGAAATGCAGGTTCCGTTTTGAATGGGATATCTTTGGTGCATCAAAGTTTGGCTTCCACGGCTCAACTTCACAATGGACGCCTCCACATTTGCAAGCAGCCTCAAAAAGCAGACCTTCTATAATTAGATCGTCCAGCCAAACGCAGAGCAGATTAGATCCACAGCAGGCAAATCCAAACAAAAACGTAAAGAGACTCGAGTGCTTCCCAAGAAAAGCAGCCTCGCATCATTCAATCCGACTTGCATCCAACTTCCAACTGGATTTACGCAACGCTGGCAATTAGGTTAAGATGAAATCTGGTACTAACACTACAGTCAGCATTGCTTAAAAAAAAAATACAAGTTACAAAAGCCAGACTTGCTTTCCTTTACCGTGCCAATTTCTGTTCTGCAGTCGGAATCGATTAATAGCTGCGCACGGAAGAGCGCACCGCTTTATGTTTATCGCAATTCCGAAAAGCCGACCATGACGTTAATTATAATTCCCAGCGACATTAAAGCGGTGAGCACGTGTCTGCATGCACGCGTTAGCAAAGACCTGCTGAGCGCCAGCGACTTGGCTGAGGCAGAGGGGAACTGCGCTTTGTGAGATCCATCCGCACCGCCTAAAGATCTGGCACGCCGGCTCACAACAAAAACAATGAAGTAACCTAGTAACAAGCACGAGGCATCTCCACTCCTAACCGAAACCTGGGCCATACCTTCCATATCAACGACGATATTACGGCATGTGAACAGAGGTGCCGTGTTTTCTTAGCGATGGCATGAAAAAACAAACTAGGGAAGGGTGGGAAAGCCTCTCACCTGCCCTTACATCAACGGGATCATTCCTCACTTTTTCCAGCACCTCAGGCACAGGGCTTATGGAGTTATTTTAAAAATGAAACAACACAAAATAGCAACGTTTGTGTTTTCAAGAACTCGAGTTCCGTAAGCGTCTTCAGACCGAGGTAAATAGGGGCGGCTTATAACGTCAGTCTTCGCTTTCCATTAAAGGCTTAATGGTTGCGCTGAAACCACACTCAGGATGAGGCCATTAATAACCCGATCGTTACTTGCGTCGGTTGGACGTCTCAATTACCGCCCCACTCACCTTGCTGCCTCGCACATCGCTCGCCTTATTACTAAGGGACTGAGGGACTGTGGTGGCTTAGCGGTTAAGCTACTCGACTACGGAGCAGAAGGTCTGGGGTTAAAATCTCGCCTCTGCCAAGCTGCCACTGTTGGATCCTTAAGCAAAATCTTTGGACTGTAACGCTAACACCGAGTGCGTTTGTCAGCGACCAGATCAACAAGTTTACATGCACTAGAGTAATCAGCTCTGCGTTTCCACAACGTGTTCGATAGCCGTTTATAGGGGGCCGCATTTAATTCCGGGGTTGCCAGAATGGTAAATTTCACCTGTTAAATTCAGAGACAATTCAAAAGACCATCCTGACCAGTTTCTCAATAGTCATTATAAACTATAAACACATCCAGAAAAACAAAACGACACCTTCATGGACAGATGATTAAACAAAGTTCTTATTGGATGATTCATTGTCTGGGTGCTACACATTAGGACACTCTTGCTCCACTATAATCCTCTCTGGAATTCTGGCTTATCATTGACCTTCAGAAAGCTTCAAACAAAGGCTTTTCTCCAAGTTTCAAAACATGACTCGTTCGTAATAACGAAAAGACCACTGTAGGTCCATTTGTTTATCAGTTACACTACAACCACAATTCAACTAGCTTTCATGTTGTTTAAGCTTAATTAACTACCGTATTTTTCGGACCATAAAGCGCACCGGATTATAAGACTCAATATCAACGATCGGCTGCTAACGGGTATATGTTCATACATAAAGCGCACCGGGTTATAAGGCTTAAGTTCCGTCGGAAGCTCAGTTTGGTCTTTACCTGGCGCAGGGCGTCTTCTTGCTTCCTCCACTTCTGTACCATTGATTCGTTAATGTTGAATTCTCTCGCAGCTGCTCTATGACCATGTTGTACTCCATGACTGATAGCGCTGAGA
>JAJAGP010002986.1:0-31728 GCA_025084515.1 Ancistrus triradiatus
GGCTGGAAAAGGTTACAAAACCATCTCTAAAGAGTTTGGACTCCACCAATCCACAGTAAGAGAAATGGAGGAAATTCAAGACCATTGTTACCCTCCCCAGGAGTGGTCGACCAACAAAGATCACCCCAAGAGCAAGGCGTGTAATAGCTGGCGAGGTCACAAAGGACCCCAGGGTAACTTCTAAGCAACTGAAGGTCTCTCTCACATTGGCTAATGTTAATGTTCATGAGTCCACCATCAGAAGAACACTGAACAACAATGGTGTGCAGGGCAGTGTTGCAAGGAGAAAGCTACTGCTCTCCAAAAAGAACATTGCTGCTCGTCTGCTGTTTGCTAAAGATCACGTGGACGAGCCAGAAGCCTATTGGAAGAACGTTTTGTGGGCGGATGAGACCAAAATAGAACTTTTTGGTTAAAAAAAAAAATCATTATGTTTGGAGAAAGGAAAGTACTGCATTCCAGCATAAGAACCGTATCCCATCGGTGAAACATGGTCGTGGTGGTATCATGGTTTGGGCCTGTTTTGCTGCATCTGGGCAGAACGGCTTCCCATCATTGATGAAACAATGAATTCTGAATTATCAGAGAATTCTAAAGGAAAATGTCAGGACATCTGTCCATGAACTGAATCTCAAGAGAAGGTGGGTCATGCAGCAAGACAACGACCCTAAGCACACAAGTTGTTCTACCAAAGAATGGTTAAAGAAGAAAAAAGTTCATGTTTTGGAATGCCGAAGCCAAAGTCCTGACCTTAATCCAATCGATTTTGGTTTATTTACTGAAAGCAAAGGGTCACATACTTTTGCCACTCACTAATATGCAATATTGAATAATTTTCCTCAATAAATAAATGACCAAGTATAATATTTTTGTCTCATTTATTTAACTTGGTTTTCCCGTAGGAATACCATGAGTGACAACAGTGGTATATCCAAAATCATAATCATCCTTTGAGAAAACATCTCTGTATTCAGCCAACATACTGTTAAACTTTTCACACTGGAGCGGAGTTAGCCCCTGTTAGGTTAGTTTATCTGCACCGGGACTACCAACTGCTCTATATCGCCTTTTCCTTTGAGGGTCTGAATTTGTTGTACAGGTTTAACATGAAGAACTCCCTTCTCCTCAAATTCTACAAGATCCTTTGGGAGGATCTTTTGTGGTTTGCACACCATGGCTACTTTAGATCTTGGCATAAGCTTCACGTTCTTCTTATCTACTTTTAGGACTTGTGTGAAAATCTGATGATGTTTTAGGTCATATTGATGGAAACATATAGAACATTCTAAAGGGTTCACAAACTTTCAAGCACCACTGTGTGTGTGACCAGCAAATAGCTATGGAGGGCTGAACAACTCAAAAGTGCGTCCAAACAGAACTACTCTGTAGAACCGCAGAGCACGGACACTTGCCTGACCCACTGGACAGCACGGAGCAGATTCTGTGAATAAATCAGTGCTTATTGTTGTTTGGAACTCTTTGGTCCGGATCACACAGCGTCCATTTTTTCCAAAAAAGATCTGGAATATTGATTGACCTGACCACAGTACACATTTCCACTGTGTGATGGTCCATCCCAGATGCTTCTAAGTCCAGAGAAGTCAAAAAATGGATGCCGTGGTCTCCAGACCAAAGACGAAAAGGATCATCCAGACTATTATCAGCTACAAATCCAAAAGCCAGGCTCTGTCATGGTATGGGGTTGGGTCAGTGCCCTTAGCAAAGGTCATTTTCAGTTCTGTGATGCAGCATTAATGCAGAAAAGTACACAGATTTTTGAGTGACACTAATTCCTTGAAGGTGACATATCTTCAAGGGATATCCATGGATTTATCAACAAGACAACGTGAAACAATTCAAATTACAAAGTTAGGACTGAATATGCAAATCCTTTCCTTATGAAAATCTGAGTGCATTCCTGTGTCACCCAAGTGGTGGTGCAAATGACACGAGTGGCACCCAAAGACATGTAGGATGATTAATCATGTGCTTGTGGAAAACAGTGTGTTACATTTATTTAAACATTTAATTAAAAGTTAACTTGCTACTGAAAAGCATCACCAATATTGATTCGAATTTGTTACCTAAGCTATCAACTTGTAATTATTTATTTTTTTATTTATGTTATTTATTTTTGGATCGACAGAGTTAGGCTATGAAAAGCACTGATTAGTGAAAAATAACGTTTTATCAATTCGATAGCATTATATAAATTATACCAAAAGGTGGTAATTCCAAAGGACTATGGTATTTGTTTACAATGCTGACACCTTCAGATTTCAGACAGTTCGCCTTTACAGAACTAAGACTAGAGCACACAGTTTCTGGAACACCTTCTGTGAAACTATCTCATCAGTGCATGTCACAGCAAGCTAACAGGGTTCGAGAGCTGGCCTTAACACATATTTTGTTTTTTGACAGTCTTTACCTGCTGGGCTCAACACTGATCCAAAAAACGTTCCATTCCATTTAAGCCATCAATTAGATTCACAGCACTGGCAGACAAATGCCAATGGAGCCTGAAGTGTTGGCCCTTGTCCCAAGCAAAGCTTTGTTGGCAAAGCTCTGTGTTAAATACAACAGAAGACTTGCTTCTGATTTCTGACTTAACGTCTGAAAATATCATGAACAAAAATATTGGCACCACAAAAACTTTACTTACTTTTTTGACAAACTCCAATCAGCTTTCTGGTTTGGTAATCAAGAATTACAGCGAGTAGGGATTTTGTGTCGCTACAGTTACAGTGAGGAAGTCTGTGAGGAGAGCAGGGAGAAGTAGAATCAAACAAAGGCAACAAAACTGGACAAATGAACCAATAACCAATAAAACTAAGCCATTGTCTGACGCAGTTGCTGCGTAATACGGGGCGTAGCCTTTAGTACCCGCTCGCTATACTGTTGTCTATGTGCGCCACACAACTTCCCGAATGTGTGTCTGAGGTAAGTGCGGGCTTCTTTGTTTCTAAAAAAAAAAAATCCTAAGACACAACAAGTTTAGGCTTGTTTATTCAGAGGGGTATGTGCCTGATGGGTAAAGGCATGTAGAGTGTCAGACAACAGAACGATGCTGATTTTGAACAGGTGTAGAGCATGTGTGAGCGAGGGTTTTATGCCTCGCCTGGGGAACAGTTACTGCACACTTAAGAGCTAGTAGTTACAATCTGAATGCACTGTAGTTTCTGTCATTCTTTTCTGATCCTGGAAGACTTCTGCTTGGATATGCGATCACACGTTTAGCTCCCCCCTGCTTTTGGCTAAGTACAGCTCCGAGACCCAACAGGTCGCTTGGTGACGCTTTTCAGTCTGTGGTAAGTATAAAGGGAAGGCTGAAATCAGGATACGCGAGGATCGGAGGAACCATCAAGCACAGCTCAAGTCCCTCAAATGCTGCCTGGCACTCATCACACCATTTAAACTCAGAGGTTTTCTCTGTTTCCCTTCCCAACCAGGGCATGAAGAAGTCAGACTACTTGAGCAAACCCTGGAATAAAACTCCTATAATAGCTCATAAAGCCAAGAACTTGTCTCACCTTGACACTCTTTGGAACAGGCCATGATTCCAAAACCTCTCTCTTTCTCCACCTGAACACCCTTGGAAGATATTAGGTGACCCAGAAACTTCACTTCTGCTTTCAGGAAAAAGCACTTGCTTGGCTTTAGCTTAGACCATGCTGTCTCAGTCTCCTGAACATCAGCTCTCTTGCAGTGACTGTCAAAATCTTTGGAAAAGATGATGTCATCATCAAGATAGATCAGCAGGATGTTGAAGGTTAAGTCTCCAAGGACCACCCCCATCAGGCGCTGAATGTGGCAGGGGCATTACATAACCCAAATAACCCGTAACTGCCATTTTCTCCTTGTCTTTCTCACCCATGGCCCCCTGGAGGTATCCTGCGGTCAGATCTAAGGTCGAAAACAGCTGTGCACCACCCAAAGCATCTAATGAATCCTCTGCTCTGGGGAGTGGGTAGGCATCTTTACAGATTACTTGGTTTAGTCTAGGGTAATCACAGCAGAAACGACTACTGCCATCTTTTTTGTTAACCGCTAGAGCTGGGGAAGCCCAAGGACTACAGCTTTCTCTGAGGATACCTCAGACCTGACACCTCACTTTCGGTGGTATGCGACAACAGCTCTCCAAGACCCGTTTGCTGAAGGGAGGAATAGGAACTGCCTGTTTTCCAGCCACTTTCACAAAGCCAAACTGGTCACCACCACCCAAGACCTTCCTCCTTCCTAATATCTGTCAACACTCTCTGTACTTTGCTTCTCCCATACGTTGAGGGTATTTTCCAAACAACTCAACACCATCAGCAGTTATGAAGAGGTCTTTGAGTTCATTCAGCACATTCATTCCTAATGATGCCAGGGAGTCCTTTCATGTCCTTTACATCTGGGTTATTATCTGTGAGCACAAAAACACACTTTTTACAAAGCGCTTTTCCCATACACTCTGTATCGGCTTCCAGGCAACCCAAGACGGGGTCTAGGCAGTTGGTGGCAGTGAATCAAACCCAATTGGCCGAAGAAGGGGCAAGCTCCCCAAAACTATTCCTAAAGTGTGACTTTGTAATAGTTGTCACCTCTTACCTGGTGTCTAACCTCTGACACCTTGTGTAGCGCAAGTGGTGGTGCTTCATGAAATGACACAAATGGCACCCATAGACATGTAGGATGATTTATCACATGGTTGTGGAAAACAGTGTTACATTTATTTGAACATTTAATTACATTTTTTATTTAAAAAAGTGTCACCAATACTGATTCGAATTTGTTTCCTAAGCTATCAATTTTCATGTTATACCCACCCATCATTTTCTACTCTGAGATTTAAGGCGTACTCAATTTACAACCCCAAAAAAGAAAAAGTTGGGAGGATATGGAAAATGCAAATTAACAAAAAAAAAATAAAAAAATTCAGTCTTCATCAATAGCTGACCAAATTGGACCAAAAGGTGGTCATTCCAAAGGACTGTGGTATTTCAACATGCATTTCTGACAAACTTTCTGGTTCGGTAATCAAGAATTACAGTCAGTAGTGAGTTCGTGTTGCCACAGTTATGGCAAGGAAGTCAGTGAGGAGATCAGGGTGAAGTGTAATCAAATAAGGTCAACAAAACTGGACAAATCAACCAACATTATTCAAGAATAAAACAAAGCCATTGTCTGATGCAATCGCTGCATAATTTTTAGACTTTATACTAAAGTACCTGTTTACTCAGCAATTGGTTTAGTTATTTATTATGTAATGATTCCACAGAGTTAGGCTACGACAAGCTCTGACTGTGAGAAATCAGTTTCCTGTCAATTATTTTTATCCTCTATGGAGTACCAGTTCCACCTGGATTTCCATCTCGATCACGTCTTTCTCATGTCTGTCTCCACAGTTTTCTGAAGCAAGACCGATCAACGCAAAACATCATGACAAACCCCCACACTTCCCATTCTGAGCTGGGAAGGGTCAACCGCTTAATCTGGAATTCACTGGCAACAGGCAGAGATGCACCCGGGACAGAGCATTGTTCTAGTGTCGAAGTATCAGATTCTGTCACTTCCATCAAAACCACCGAGCCACCGGTGTCAGTACAGGAGACAATCCAGGAGAGACCAGAGTAAGCACACAGTGATCATGTTCTACAATACATTTCTGTATTATGACACAACAATAATGGCATTCTAATCAAAAATTTCCATGATGAGGACAAAAGTGAAACCACCAAAAACTTGAGATTACGGAACTGATCAATTCAACAGCCTAACACCTCACGTCTTTCTCATGTCTGTCACAGAATGGTCTGGTGCTTACCCCGGGAAAAGGCTGTAACAGGCAGAGATGCACCCGGGACAGAGCACTGTTCCAGTGTCGAAGTATCAGAAGCTACGACTTCCATCCAATCCATCGAGCCACCAGAGCTGCCATTGTCAGTAGAGGAGACAAACCAGGGAACACCAGATCAGCCAGAGTAAGTACACAGTGATCATGTTCTACAATACGTTTCTGTGTTATGGGGTCCCTAGGTTTGACAGGAAGGAGGTAAGAGAAATATGTGGAGATTAAGGAGGAAGGAAAGGGGCATAGTGAGGAGAAGGTCTAGTGTACAATGATGAAAGAGGTATGACATACACCAAGGATTTTGGTGGATAGAGGGACATTTCAATACACAAAAAGATGTGGGGAGACAAGATGGGGAGTTAAGAAGTGTGGGGAACAGGGTGATTGGTAGCGTGAGAGACAGGATGGGAATAGAATGGGTTATAGAACTGGTATTGTATGAAGTTTGTACATGTGTATTTTCAAATGATTAAGAAACTTAAAATTGTTTCGTTATTTCATCAGGGCTTGTGTCACCAGAAGTGGTGATGCCGTCACCCAGAAGAGCTCTTGTCAAAGTGGGGAACAAGTTACTAGCCCTACAACAAATATCACGACACACCATTTTGAAGACTCATGGCCAAATAAGCCAGAAAGATTTGTTAAAGACTTTAGGCAAGTCCACACTGATATACTTGAGGCTCTCAGTTGGGCCTTTTTCTGGAGATGTTGGAAATGTGTAGATATTCTAAAGCTGTGGAAACCTTCAACAAATCAAAACCAATACATATTATGTGATTTAAAGCTACAATGGGACAAAAAGTATAAAGTAGCCTTGAGGGAGTGGCTGACTACAGGTGAAAATAGTACACAAAGTAATACTATCCTACACCAGTGCTATGAAATTAAATCTGGTGAGGATGCAGTGAGTGTAATTCGACACTACGCACGTGTAGGTGAGGAGAAGCCCACATACTGGATGCTAAATGACTGGATATGTAAAGTGTTTCCAATGAGGCTTTACGTGTTTTTAGTAGGAAAAAGACTTCAACCAGATGACAATATTACGGATATTAAACAAACTATTGATGAACTATACAGAGAGCCAGAGCCAGTGCACAAATACGCAGACATTCGTCGTCTAATCAAAGTTAATGACGGAACTGATCACGTATTCGAGTTCACCAAAGGCAGTTTACAAGGCGTCTATAAACCAGGAACGTTACTCCCCAAAAAAGAAGCTTACTTAGTGCTTTACTTCTTAGCATCTGTAATTTCTGAGTCTATACGCAATTTCAGAACGTTCCCCATCATACTGATGGCTATAGACATGGGTCCCAGCAAAGGCTCCAAGTATCTCTTAGAGAGTCATCCAATGGCTAGAGGAGGAAGATGGATCGACCCCCAAAAACGAGGGTTTCATGGGTCAAGCGCTAAGACGAAAGGGAAAAATAAAAAGTTTCAACGGTTATTACAGGATGAGGAGAAATGTGTTACAAACTGGCTCTCAGCTCATGGGAAAGAGGAGCTAGTGCATAGTGATAAAAAAGTAGAAAAAACTTTGGCTTTTGAGACCATTTCAGCATCATTCCATTATTTCATCAGAGAAACAAACCCCCCAACACGAGACCAACATGGTGGACCAACTTCAGTGCATGAAGTCCAGTCAGACTGCAATTTGTCCCCTGCTTCCATCTGCTCAGCTCCAATAGATTGTCCAACAGCAACTGTAGCTCATAAACCAAAAAGCTGAGATAGACCAAAAGACCTCAGATGAAACAAAGGTCTTTTGGGTTTAAGTGATGCATTTATTTTATACTTTTTAGAAAAGTTAAAAAACATTTTTTTGAATATATTTTATAAAAGTTTCCCATACGGACATTTTATATATGACATATATGTATATAACAAGAATGTTTTTTCATATATGCTATTTATAAGAAATAATAAGTATTATTTCATATATGTTATAAACTTGTATGTAATAAACCCACTGGATATGTGTAAAGTTTATAAGATATATGAAATACCATTAATAAAATGTGTATTTGTACATATATTAAAAATGTCTGTATGTTTAATTTTCGTATGGTTATTATTGTTGCATCCATATATGTTCTCCATATGTTTAATTTATACATGCAAGTTTATTCAAACAAGATACAGAAAAATTGCATATGCTTACATATGTTTTTCTTTTTAATTTCAAACATGTATATCGATTTTTGCATTTAGATATGTAATATACAATTATATTAACAGCCCTCTGGATATGTGTAGATATAAGTTTATAAGATACAGTATATGGGATACCCATAATAAAATGTGTACATGTACATATATTAAAAATGTCTGTATGTTTTATTGTTGCATCCATATATGTTCTCCATATGTTTAATTCATATATGCAAATTTATTCAAACAAGATATTGAAAAATTACATATGCTTACATACGCTTTGCTTTTTCATTTCAAACATGTATGTCTATGTTTTATATTTAGATATGTAATATACAAATATATTAACTGCCTTTGGCATGGATATATATGTAGATAACATATAGGTCTATAGTGGTGCTTGAAAGTTTGTGAACCCTTTAGAATTTTCCATATTTCTGCATAAATATGACCTAAAACATCATCAGATTTTTCACACAAGTCCTAAAAGTAGATAAAGAGAACCCAGTTAAACAAATGAGACAAAAATATTATACGTGGTCATTTATTTATTGAGGAAAATGATCCAATATTACATATTAGTGAGTGGTAAAAGTATGTGAACCTTTGCTTTCAGTATCTGGTGTGACCCCCCTGTGCAGCAATAACTGCTGATCAGTCCTGCACACCGGCTTGGAAGAATTGTAGTCTAGAATTTTCTCCAGTTGTACACAATCTGTCTGACTGTGAATTGGTGGAGTCCAAACTCTACACCTCAAACTCAAACTCAAACACCCCTGCTAGCCATAGAAGGCATGACACTGAAAGTGCACCCGGAGTAAGATCTGCCACTGCCTACTAACACCACGGCCATCGTCAAGAAATCAAGTGGATAAAAACCCTCAAGAGGCTCAATCTGGGCAGCCTATCTGTTCTGGACCTTGCCACCTTTTACAGGGACAGTATTCTGACATAATGTAACACTGCCTGGTTCAGAAACTTCTGAAAAGCATATTGAGAACAAATAGGGAAGATAGCTAGTGCCCCTCCAGATCCTCCAGCTTCAGCTTGGACCCTGATCATCCCTACAACAGTTTTCCCTCGTCATCGGGAAAGACACGTAGTAAGAAACCAGGACCATCAAGTTTCTAATCAGCTTAATACCCCAGGCTGTGAGCACCATGCCCAACTCCACCCCCAGTGAATCAGATACACCTCCAAAGGACCACACCAACATCTCACTCCACTTTCACAATCCTCTTTTCTTGCTGATCCTGGCACCTTTTATATAACCTAAACATGGGCTACAACTTATTAAATTTTGACAGTACATGATGCTATTTGCAATTCACCAAAATGCTAATAAAAGTCATTGGTAAGGTCATTACTGGTTATTCCATCAAAGGGAGTACAATGTGCAATGGGTACTGTATGTAGGATATATATGTATTTAGTTCAATATTAAATTATCATTTTAGTGTTTTAGGTACAGTGTGACAACAAACGTTGCATTTCAAAGAGCTCATCGTTTGAATCGCATTATACTTTTCTGACACCTTTTGGTGATAAGTGGTATTACAGCTTAAGCAATTATCTGGACAGAAAAAAAAAGAGTAGAAAACACTTTAAGCGATTGTTTTAACAACGTTGGGCAGATCTTGATACTGCCATGTTTGTAATTAAAGTACGTCATAATAAAATCTGGCATACGCTCTGAAAGTTAATACCTAATTATAGATTGGAAAATGAACCCTTTTAAGTTCCTCGCCCTCAGTCATCAAAATGATGGGTTGATAAGTAATTTAAAACATAAAAAGATGGATAATTGAGGTTATTAATGTCATTTAATTTATACGACACAGAAAATTATCATTTTGGAATAGCTCCCTGTGAGTTCAGATCAACTTAGTTGAGTGTATACAGTGGTGCTGACAGTTTGTGAACCCTTTAAGAATTTTCTATATGTTCTGCATGAATAGTAGACCTGAAACATACATCACATTTTAACACAAGCTCCTAAAAATTAGATAACGGACAGAGACCCATTACGACAAATTAGGAGCAAAAATATTATACTGTGTTGCATTTTTTATTGAGGAAACGTGATCCAATATTACATATTAGTGTGCGTGTTGCAAAAGTATTTTAACCCTCTAGGATTCTGTATTCAGATTATTGTCATTATACATGTACAGACTCCAAGGCAACAAAATGCATTGGTCAGTTCTTCGAATTCAAATATCAGTTCATTTGACGAGTGAAATAATAGAAGTCAGGTTGTGTTTCCAATCTATATGGCTGCCAACTGAACCTGGTGTGCGAGGGCGCACCCTGTCTTTTTTACCTTTAAAGAACAGGAATCTATCAAAGTCTGCCTCTTCACCAACCACATGTTGTGCGAAGTTATCATCGTAAACAAAACAAAATGTATTTCTGCGGACCTCCGAAAAAGAGTTGTTGATGCTCTCGATGCTTGAAAGGTACAAAATCATCTCTAAAGAGTTTGGACTCCACCACTCAACTCAGACAAGATTGTGTATACAATGGAGGAAAATTCGAGACCACTGTTAACCTCCCCAGGAGTGGTCGACCATCCACAGATCACCCAAGAGGCAAGCGTGTAATAGTTTGCGAGGTCACAAGGAACCCGCAGGTAACTTCTAACAACTGAAGGCCTCCGCTGACATTGGCTAAGTGTTAATGGTCATGATTCCACAATCAGAAGAACACTGAACAACAATGGTGTCTTGGCAGGGTTTGCAAGGAGAAAGCTACCGCTCTCCAAACGAACATTGGCTGCTCGTCTGCAGTTTGCTAAGATCAGGTGGACGCTCCAGAGCTAATGGAAAATGTTTTGTGGACGATGAGACGCATTAAACTTTTTGGTTTAAAAAAAATCATTATGGTTGGAGAAAGGAAAACCTGCATTCCAAGCCTAAAACCGTATCCCATCGTGAAAATTGTGGTGGTAGTTTCACTGGTCGGGCCTGTTTGGCTGCATTGGGCCAGGATGGCTGCCATCATTGATGGACCAATGAAATGTCTGAAATTATATCAGAGAAATTACATCAAGGAAAATGGTCATGACTCCTTGTCCATGAACTGAATCATCAAGAGAAGGTGGTGTCATGCCTCAGCAATACAGCGACACCTAAGCACACAAGTCGTTCTACCAAAGAATGGTTAAAGATAGAAAAACGTTCATGTTTTGGATGCCAATGTCAAAGTCCCTGACCTTAATCTCAATCGATTTTTTGGGGTTATTTACTGAAAGCAACAGGTTACATACTTTTGCCACTCACTAATATTGAATAATTTTCCTCAATAAATAAATGATCAAGTATAATATTTTTGTCTCATTTATTTAACTTGGTTCTCCCGTAGGAATACCATGAGTGACAACAGTGGTATATCCAAAATCACAATCATCCTCTGAGAAAACATCTCTGTATTCAGCCAACATACTGTTAAACTTTTCACACTGGAGCGGAGTTAGCCCCTGTTAGGTTAGTTTATCTGCACCGGGACTACCAACTGCTCTATATCGTCTTTTCCTTTGAGGGTCTGAATGTGTTGTAGAGGTTTAACATGAAGAACTCCCTTCTCCTCAAATTCTACAAGATCCTTTGGGAGGATCTCTTGTGGTTTGCACACCATGGCTACTTTAGATCTTGGCATAAGCCTCACGTTCTTCTTATCTACGTTTAGGACTTGTGTGAAAATCTGATGATGTTTTAGGTCATATTGATGGAAACATATAGAACGTTCTAAAGGGTTCACAAACTTTCAAGCACCACTGTGTGTGTGACCAGCAAATAGCTATGGAGGGCTGAACAACTCAAAAGTGCGTCCAAACAGAACTACTCTGTAGAACCGCAGAGCACGGACACTTGCCTGACCCACTGGACAGCACGGAGCAGATTCTGTGAATAAAACAGTGCTTATTGTTGTTTGGAACTCTTTGGTCCGGATCATACAGCGTCCATTTTTTCCAAAAAAAGATCTGCAATATTGATTGGTCTGACCACAGTACACATTTCCACTGTGTGATGGTCCATCCCAGATGCTTCCAGTCCAGAGAAGTCAAAAAATGGATGCCGTGTTCTCCAGACCAAAGACGAAAAGGATCATTCAGACTATTATCAGCTACAAATCCAAAAGCCAGGCTCTGTCATGGTATGGGGTTGGGACAGTGCCCTTAGCAAAGGTCATTTTCAGTTCTGTGATGCAGCATTAATGCAGAAAAGTACACAGATTTTTGAGTGACACTAATTCCTTGAAGGTGACATATCTTCCAGGGATATCCATGGATTTATCAACAAGACAACGTGAAACAATTCAAATCACAAAGTTAGGACTGATGTATGCAAATCCTTTCCAGTATGAAAATCTGAGGTCTTCCCTTGTGGTCAGCTCTCAATAGTAGGTGAGATTCAAATGAAGACACCTAGCTGGCACCCAAAGAACACATTAGGATGATTAATCATGTTTTGTGGAAACAGTGTGTTACATTTTTATTTAAACATTTAATTAACAAATTAAACTTACTGCGAAAATGCATCACCAATATTGCTTTCGAATTTGTTTACCTATGCATATCTCATCATGCATGTTCTCGCAATACTAAACAGGGATTGCGAGAGCTGGCCTTACACACATATTTTTGTTTATTTGACAGTACTTTACCACTGATTGCTCAACCTAGATCCAAAAAACAACGATCACATTCCTTTTTGCCATCAATTTAGCATTACACGCACTGTCAGACAATCGCCAATGGAGCTCTGAAGTGTGGCCCTTGCCCAAGCACAGTTTTTGTTGGCAAGCTCTGTGTTAATACAACAGAAGACCTTGCCTTCTGAATTCTGACTTAAAGTCTGAAGAGATCATTAACAAAAATATTGGCATCCCCCACACAACTTTTACTTACTTTTTTTGACAAACTCCATAGCTTTCTGGTTGGTAATCAAGAATTACAGCGAGTAGGGAATTTTTGTGTCGCTACAGTTACAGTGAGGAAGGTCAGTGAGGAGAGCAGGGTGAAGTAGAATCACACAAAGGCAACAAAACTGGACAAATGAACCAATAACCAATAAAAAACTAAGCCATTGTCTTGACGCAATTGCTGCGTAACCTGTGCACAGGGCGTGGCCTGTAATACTAACAGTATCCGCCGCTATACTGGTGTGTCTTATGTGGCGCCACACAACTTCACGAATGTGTGTCTGAGGTAAGTGCGGCTTCTTTGTTATCTAAAAAATCATAAAGACACCGCAGGTTTTGATTAGACTTGTTTACATTCCGAGGGGTATTTGCTTGATGGTATAGGGGCCAGGCATTGTAGGGGTGTCAGACAAAAGAACGTGATGTTCGATTTTGAATAGTGCGTATAGCGTGTGAGCGAGGTTTTTATGTTCTCGCCTGGGATCAGCTAACTGCACATGTAAGACAGCTAGTAGTTCCATTTGAATATGCACTGTAGTTGTCATTTTCCTGTGATCCTCGAAGACTTCTGCTGCATAGCGCGATCACAGCTCCGAGACCCAACAGGTCGCATGGTGACGCTTTTCAGTCTGTAAGGTTAAGTATAAAGGGAAGGCTTGATCAATCAGGAATGCGCGGCGAGGATCGGACAATGCATCCCATCAGCACAGCTCAAGTACCCCTCAAAGTGCGCCTGGGCACTCATCACCATTTAACCTCCAGAGTTTTCTCCGTTTCCCTTCCCACCAGGTGGCATGAAGTGAAGTCAGGCTACTTGGGAAAACCCTGAGAAAAACTCCCTATAATAACTCGAGAGTTATATAGGCTAAGAACTGGTCTATCCTACCTTGACAACTCTTGGAACAGGCCATGATTCCCAAACTTTTTCTCTTCATCACCTGACACCACTGTTTGGAGATTTAGGTCGACGCCAGACATTTCACTTGCTTTCAGGAAAAAGCACTTTGCGTTGTTCTTAGCGTTAGACCATGCTGTCTCAGTCTCACTGACAACACCAAGCTCCAGTCTCTGTTGACTTTCAAAATCTTTGGAAAGTGATGTCACATCAAGAGAGATCAGCGGATGTTGAAGGCTTAAGACTCCAAGCGATCCCACCCCCATGCAGTGACAGTGAAATGTGGCAGGGGCAAATAATCTAACCGCTAAAATAACCCGACTAACTGTCTTGTTATCCTCTCCTTTGTCGCTTTCTCACCCATCTGCCACCACCAGAAGTATCACTGACGGTCAGAACCTAAGGTCCAAAACCCAAGCAGTGACACCACCCGAGCATCTAATGAAATCCCTCATGCTCATGGGGAGTGGGTAGGCTCTTTACCGGTTTACTTGCTATTAGTCCAAGAGACAAGGTAATCACAGAGAAACAGAACCACTATTGCGAGGAAGCCTAAGGCTACTGCTTTCTTCTGAGGACTACCTCAGACCTCAGACTAATCACCTTCGACCTATTTGGTGTGGTCATGCGACATCAACCCTAACCAAAGTGCCTTCGCTGAATGGAGGCATAGGAACTGCCTGTTTTCCAGCCACTATTCACAAAGCCCCAAACTGGTCACCAACCCATCCCAAGATCTCCCCGTCTCCTTCCTAAACTGCCAACATGTACTTTGCTTTCTCCCATATGTTTGATGGTATTTTTCAAACTCGACACCATCAGCAGTTATGAAGAGGTCTATCTTGAGTTCAGATACCCCCCCCCCGTCCCCTCAGACATTCCTTCCAATGTGTGCCACGTTGCCTTTCATGTCCTTTACATCTGGGGTTTATTATCCATGGCACAAAAACACCCTTTCTTTTACAAAGCGGTATATTCATACACATCTGTATCGGCTTCCAGGCAACCTCAAGACGGGGTCTAAGCAAGCTTGGTGGGCAGAGAGTCAAACTCCATCCCTTTTCTACTCTGAGATTTATAAGTGTGACTCAAGTTACAACCCCAAAAGGTTGGGAACCGATAGTGGACAAATGCAAATTAAACAAAAAAAAATGTTGCAGTGGTTTCGATTAGGTCAGCTGACCAAATTCTTCGACCAAAAAGGTGCGTGGTGTCCAAAGGCACTAGGTATATTCACCATGTGCATTTTCTGACAAACTCTATCAACTTATCTTGTGGTAATTTCGGGTAATAATCAAGAATTACAGCCATGGTAGTGATATTCTTGTCGCCACAGTTATGGCGATAGAAGTCAATGAGGGGATCAGGGTAAGTGATACTTCACCCTAAAGTCAACACAAACTGGACAAATGCAAAAGTCTCTGTTTTATCATAGTTTTATAATTATGTAATGACTCCTGCGAATTAGGCGATGAACAAGGCACTGATTATCGAGAACTCAGTTTCCTGTCAATTATTTTTTTATCCTCTAGGAGTACCAGTTTTCCACCTGGTTTTCCATCTCAATCACGTCTTTCTCATGTCTGTCTCCACAGTTTTCTGAAGCAAGACCGATCAACGCAAAGCATCATGACAAACCCCCACACTTCCCATTCTGAGCTGGGAAGGGTCAACCGCTTAATCTGGAATTCACTGGCAACAGGCAGAGATGCACCCGGGACAGAGCATTGTTCTAGTGTCGAAGTATCAGATGCTGTCACTTCCATCAAAACCACCAAGCCCCCGGAGCTGCCGGTGTCAGTACAGGAGACAATCCAGGGGAGACCAGAGTAAGCACACATGGATCATGTTCTACAATATGTTTCTGTATTATGACACAACAGTAAAGGCATTCTAATCAAAAATTTCCATGATGAGGACAAAATTGAAACCATCAAAAACTTGAGATTACGAAATTGATCAATTCAACAGCCTGGATTCCCATCTCAATCACGTCTTTATCATGTCTGTCACAGAATGGTCTGGTACTTACCTCGGGAAAAGTCTGTAGCAGGCAGAGATGCACCCGGGACAGAGCACTGTTCCAGTGTCGAAGTATCAGAAGCTATCACTTCCATCCAATCCATCGAGCCACCAGAGCTGCCATTGTCAGTAGAGGAGACAATCCAGGGGAGACCAGATCAGCCAGAGTAAGCACACAGTGATCATGTTCTACAATACGTTTCTGTGTTACGGGGATCCTAGGTTTGACAGGAAAGAGGTAAGAGAAAGATGTGGAGATTAAGGATTAAGGGTATCGCAGGCACCAAGGTCTGCAGACGGAGGCTGCTTTTGGCAGCTCAGTAAAGGTAGGGCCCCAGACAGGGTAGGGTCAGTTTTTGTTTACTTTTTTACTTTCATGTTTGCCAGGACCCCTCTGGCTGTTTTCACTGTCTTGACATTAAATGAAGTTACACCCAGTGAATTTTCCCTGACAACACAGTGTGTTTGTTTTCTTCTGTCTTGATTCGGGTTTACAGCAGCACCATTAGTCTCCTCTTTTTTCTTCTTTATCCAATGTCCAATTATGAATGGTTCAAATTTTACCACTTTTACCATCCGGGTGCTAACGGCAATCAAATTTACATCTATATCTATTGATCCAAAATTACACAAGTTGGATAATACTCCTCAATGAACTGTCATCCTTCATTTTCAGCTAATTGCCTCAAAATTAGATTATCACACTCAAAGACCAGAACTCATCATGTAAAAGCTCATAACCACCAATCCACTGTACTTAATACCGGTACTGGTGTTCCACACAGTGCCATACTCGGACCGCTTTTATTTGGTCTTGAAATTAATAATTTGCCCATTGTTTAACCTCAGATAGCGATCTGGCTATACGCTAATGATACCACAATTTATTCATGGCAATAAGTGTGTTTAGACAATCCCGCTTCTCCTATAACCGCACCTAATCTATTTAATTCGTCACTAATCTATATCAGAGAAAATAGTACTTATTGTTCTTTCCCCATTCTGTTTAAAGTTGTGACTTGTTAATAATCTAAGTGTACCTACTAATCTTATTTATTTTCATTGATCATTCCGACTACTCTTTTATGTTTTCAGTTTTGTAAATGTTGTATATTATCCCTGTCAAATAAGATATCAAAAATACATGCCATCCTGAACGGCTAGGACCTCTAAATCATTTATGATTTATCACTTTTACTTAACTGTGGAAGACTAACCCCTCTACTAATTCCACAAATATAAAAGAGAAATTGTAATTAATGTAGTGCAAGCAACACTTCATGTATTTGTTGATGATTTGCGTGGATCCACTGTGTCCAGTAGTGGATGAAAACTTCAGTTTTTGTTGCTCCTCAATTACCTATTAGATGAAATAGCTTCAAAGCAAAAAGAACAAAAGAGCACAAACAACAAACATCTTTTATTGGGGGCCCACATTTCTAATTTCATTATTCACATTATATCTGTTAAATTCATTTTACGCATTCACATTTATTATCATTATCATTGACAACAATCCATGGATCTCTGGATCTCCTAGAGATAGGAGAAAATGTAAATGTTATTTCGTTATTTCGTCCAGTCTACAGGAATGTTAAATCAACCTGTAACAACAAAAGATGGAACATTAGCATAGTCTCATACAAAATATAATCACATGTTCCAGCAGGAAGGTATTATTTTCTTCTGCCTTTCTTATGTACATAAATTAATTACCTTAAATATAAAACCCATATTCAGACCCATTCAGCCATGCCCAAATTAAATGATACCTCAATCTGAGTAACATGAGTTACTGATTTCTGCTTACAACTTCAATCATACAAGTGCAGTGTTTGATAAAGTTTAAATTTACTATTATGCTCCAAAAGTCTTCACAAATGTTCTGATCTCAGCTCAAAAGCCCTGACATGTCGATCAGCTGATCAAATGGGAGGACCAACGAACAGGTCAGCGATTGGTCCTTAGTTAGACCGTTGGCACATGTGCAGTTTATTCTCATCTGCATCTTAATACGCAGGTCCGTTATCTGCGCCATAGGGACACAGAAGTTCGTTTCACGCACAGAAACTTCAGTCTGCTCTATCACTTTGTAACCTGTTTGGTAAACTACTTAATAAAACTTATCCTATTACTATTACCGTTATGGCCAAATTTATGTTTAACGCCTAGGTTTATGTCTATAAATAAGTTCCAACACTTTCAATCTATTCTGTTCAGCGTTATCAACCTCGTTTTAGGTGTGGATTAAAACATACTATACCCTAATCCAAGCAATTGAACTTATAGGTCACATATTCTATATACTTTGTTTATTTTATGTATTCCTAAACAACCTTTCCTAAACTCTATCATATACTAAACTTATTTGCTGCAGATTTTCAGCAAATAGATAGGTAGAATGGTACAGTTTTACATGTTTTCTGTCCCCCTTTACTATAATATTAATATTATAATACATTACAATATCTGTATAATCCATTGATAATATATACTCGCATAATTCCATTTTAAGAGCTTAGGTTTTATTTTTCACCAGTTAACAACGACAATGAAGAATTATCCACACAAAGATAAATTATGCTTCTTCAACCAACTAATCACATCAAACTAAATATACATTTTAATATTTAGGACAAAATTTCTCTTGAATTCCCTAGATTTCCCTAGTAAACATACTTTTGTATACCGCACTTCTATAATTATCACACCATACAGCGTGTCGCACTTATCTTATTTTCTCTTTTGATGCCTTTATTAAGTTGGTTCTTATATCAGTAATTTATATATCCTATTTTACATCCTCTCATACCGCACTCTGTTTTAAACCCTTTCCACCATGCTTAAATATCTCTACTCTGTATTTTATTATCAGTATCAATACCACGCCTCAGCTTCTCTATAATTTCAACCTCAAATCTCTTCCACCTCACCTACGCTC
Organism: Ancistrus triradiatus; assembly: GCA_025084515.1. Taxonomy (NCBI): domain Eukaryota; kingdom Metazoa; phylum Chordata; class Actinopteri; order Siluriformes; family Loricariidae; genus Ancistrus; species Ancistrus triradiatus. The sequence continues at coordinate 18,772 of JAJAGP010002986.1, forward strand.
TGTCAATTATTATTCCGTCCCTTATTTTATCTGTTTTATTTATATAAATATCAGTTTATCTTTTAACAGCACAACAAGACAACACTAATGAAACTAACACAATCACACTTCCTTTACACTTAAGACAATTTCAATCCTTTCATAAATCCACGAGTCAAACTCATTTTCTTCCTCCCTCGATTTCCTTCACAATTTTTATTCTCCACTGCCTATTCACATGTGACCACAAGTTATCTTGGTCTCTTTCTATTTTCTTTCCTACTGTCTGCAAGCCTCCTATACAATCACTCTGATTACTAGACTTCACATACTTGTGTGATTATGTATACATGAACACTACTACACTTAACACATAGTTAAAGCACATCGTTTACTAATACTTCTTCCATCTTCTGTTTTTCCCATATTAGCTCCTTCAAACACTCCCGATCCCCGAGCTGATACCCACTGTCCTTAATTAATCATACTACAAGATCTATTGGTTGGGACAATGTTGCTATTTTATGATCTAAATCCGGACTCCTGCCGCAGTCGTCCTGTTCCCTGTCGAATTCTCCGCCCATTTTAATATCTCACTACGTCCTCTCAATAAATTAATTAAATGCGCGCAATTATTACCCAGCAAATCGTCCAGCTCTGTATTTGAACTAACTGTCACACAGGACCCACCTACATACGTCACGTCCCGTTCTTATCTTGGCAAAAACGAAAAGTTGACATACGTCCGTTGACAGTCACCCTCAGTCTCACTACAATGCCCTACAATGCCCTCAGGTCCAGCTCCAGGACAATAAATTTACAATAACATGCTGCTCCCAGGCTGACGTCTGGTATGCTGCACCGGCCGTTTGTATCAATTCCTGAGTCTGCTCTGCTCACGGCCGTAAAATGTATCCTGGTTCAAAAAACCATCACCACGATTCGGGCATTACCACATTTATACCATCAATTCCAGATTTAAACGAGCAGAATTCAATTCAACACTTTTGACCAGCACACAAAGGTCCCTCCCTAACAGTGGTTGCCACCACACTCTAAATCATCAGTGTATGTATGTAATGTCCCGTTTTAGGAGGTAGCCCTAAACCTCCTGGGTGCGTTGCCCTGCTAGTGTCCCCGCCAGTTGGGATCCTCCTATTGACAATCCTGGACCTCACTCCAGGAAATTCGAGGCGGCCGCAATCCCTCCTCGGGTTCTTAATCTTACCCAGCAATTCACGAAGCCCACCTGCTTCTACGTGAATGAACCCCTTCACTGCGTCCAGCGAAGGGTACGGTGTGTGCCAGACATATGCAGCCACACCGTCAGTACGTGTTGTATTGTCAAGAGTTTTGCAGGTTGCCCCCTCAACCTGTGGGACTACTAACCCAGCAACCACGGAATCTTTATAGGTCCACTTCCTACAGGTCTTTCCAACCTTTTACCATCACTTATCCGTACCTTATTCATATTTACTCTTTTTACTCTCACTTTACTCTTTTTACTCTTAAAAACTTTGTGTGCCGGCCAAAAGCAAAACTTAAAGGTTGATACAACCATACAAAGAACAAAAGAATGGACCTGTCACACCGTCAACGGAATTCTCAGAAAACGGGCACCCACAACAACCTGCTTGTTTACCAATCAAAAATGAAATAGCAAAAATGGCAATGTAATCGTTGCTTACCTTTGACAGAAGATTTGTGCGGGATGCCAGCTGTCCGAGTCAGAAATTTCACCAATTGTCTTCCCTTCAGGTCCCCGTACGGGCCACCAAATTGTTGAGGTAGACCTTCGTCTCCTCGCAGGTTCTTTTGCGACCCTTGGGAAAAAACACTAAACAACGACGAAAGTTCAAGGTGCATTCTTTATTTACAGATCTGGGGATCTCACTACAAGAAATCCGAAGTCAGTTTCACGTCCTCTTTTCTAGACCGACAGCTTCATCCTTGCTATTCTCTGCCCATAGACATAGCCCCTTTAGTCATTTCCCGCTTATTCAGCGTCCCTGCTGTTGGGTATTTTCCATTACATATTGTCCAGACAGATTTCCCCGCTCTGGGGCTCTCCTCCCCCCCACACCACCCAACAATGACAACCCAGAACACCACAACCCAGTCCAGGTTCCGACACAAGTACACCCAATTTACAGAGACTCGACAGCTCCTAATACTTGATAGCTCTCCCGACAGCTTCATCCTTGCTATTCTCTGCCCATAGACATAGCCCCTTTAGTCATTTCCCGCTTATTCAGCGTCCCTGCTGTTGGGTATTTTCCATTACATATTGTCCAGACAGATTGGACACTCTATTCAAAACATCTTCTTCCTCAAATCAACTCAATTACGCTGACAATGCATGTCTTCTACATCTTTCTGCATGTACACCGTCTCAAATTCTGTCTGCACAACATGCACAAAAACATCCTTGACCTTCAATACACTTCTGATCTCTTACTGCTGCTAAACATCACAATTGAATCAAATGTATAATAATATGCTGATTAAACATGTTAATTAATTAGGTAACAGGTAGAATAGGTGAAACAGTAAACACAAATTGGTGACATACGACACAACAGTAATGGCATTCTAATCAAAAAACTCGATGATGAGGACAAAAGTGAAAGCATCATTAATGTGAAATTATCAATTCGATAGCATACCCGTCCTAACTGATGTTCCCAATGGTTCACAGGATACCCGATTACCCTATGATGCCATCGATGGACTCTCATCTCCGCTATCTGTTGGATGTCCTGAATACTCAGAGCGGAAATATGCATAGTTACAACCCTTCTGAAGTGGATGTTTCCTGGGATGTCTTCAGGTATTCAAAGGAAGCAATTGTAAAAAAAAAAAAAAAAAAATCATGTGGTTCTGTCACGCTTGCAGACAGGGATGAGGACAGAGACAGACAAGTAGACAGAATGAGTTTCACAGTGTGTAAACAGGGAGAGACTAAGTAGCTAGACTAACGGATAAGTGATGAAAACAGACAGAGGCTGTCTGCTCAGGGTAGGCTAACAATAATGAGACACAGGGTTAGGATACATAGAGATGCAGGGCTAAGCATAAAACACAGGACTAGAAGTACTGATAAACACCGTACTACACACAGCGTGATGATAAATGTCTAGTGTTGCCAAACAGTATAACTGCTCAAAAAGCCAAATTATAACAATAACGGAAAATTATATCATTAAAAGAAATTAGGTGCTGCACTGAACTGGTAATATATGAAGATTGTACATGTGTATTTTCAAATGTCTAAGCAACTTACAAGTGCTTCGTTATTTCATCAGGGTTTGTGTCACCTTTCTACACCCTGACTCACTCCCTACGAGACCTGTGGACCAACGCACCCAGTACAACTGGCCAGCCATTCTTGCTATGCAAGATTGTCCTACTGATGTATTACTGTATGGTAAACATGCCGACGACACAGCAGTCTACATCCGCAAGTTTAAAAATTTGAAGTTAAGCATAGGAATTCGACTGGTGCTTGTAGGCTGTGAAAGAACTGATGGAATAATGAGATTCTGTGGTTTTGAAACTAAAGAGTTGGTAGGGATAATTAGATGTATAAATAGATCTGGAGGGTGGATCAGAACATTTAGTGTCAAAGCATATGAAGCTGAAGGAGCCTTATTGAGCTTTCTGTATGTAGACCTTAATGGTGAACATTTAAGAACAATTTATCCGCACTACACCAACACGAAACAGAAACGTAAGAAATTAGATTATAACCGGAGCAGAAGTGGTGACGCTGTCATCCAGAAGACTTCTTGTCAAAGTGGGGAACAAGTTACTAGCCCTACAACAAATACCTTGACACACTATTTTGAAAACTCCTGGCCAAATAAGCCAGAAAGATTTGTTAAAGACTTTAGGCAAGCCCATACTGATATACTTGAGGCTCTCAGTTGGGCCTTTTTCTGGAGATGTTGGAAAAGTGTAGATAAACTGAGGCTATCTTCAGCAAATCAAAACCAATACATGATATGTGATTTAATTCTGCCAGATGACAAAAAGTATAAAGTAACCTCTAGGGAGTGGCTTACTACAGGTGAAAATAGTACACAAATTAATACTATCCTACACCAGTGCTATGAAATTAAATCTGGTGAGGATGCAGTGAGTGTAATTCGACACTACGCACATGTAGGTGAGGAGAAGCCCACATACTGGATGCTAAATGACTGGATATGTAAAGTGTTTCCAATGAGGCTTTACGTGTTTTTAGTAGGAAAAAGACTTCAACCAGATGACAATATTATGGATATTAAACAAACTATTGATAAACTATACACAGAGTCAGAGCCAGTGCACAAATACGCAGACATTCGTCGTCTAATCAAAGTTAATGACGGAACTGATCACGTATTCGAGTTCACCAAAGGCAGTTTACAAGGCGTCTATAAACCAGGAACGTTACCGCCCAAAAAAGAAGCTTACTTAGTGCTTTACTTCTTAGCATCTGTAATTTCTGAGTCTATAAGAAATTTCAGAACGTTCCCCATCATACTGATGGCTATAGATATGGGTCCCAGCAAAGGCTCCAAGTATCTCTTAGAGAATCATCCAATGGCTAAAGGAGGAACATGGATAAACCCCCAAAAACGAGGGTTTCATGGATCAAGTGCTAAGGGAACAGGGAAAGGGAAAGGGAAAAGTAAAAATACTCAACGGTTATTACAGGATGAGGAGAAATGTGTTACAGACTGGCTCTCAGTTCCGGGTAAAGAGAGCAATAGACAGATGATTCAATGCCTCTATGTGCTTTCTCATAAAAAAGTAGAGGAATCGGCTTTAGAGAACTTTTTTAATTTATTCAATGATTTCAACAGAGAAATAAACTCCCACAACACATCAGACCCATATGGTGGACCAACTTCAGTACATGAAGTCCAGTCAGACTGCAATTTGTCACCTGACTTCCATCTGCTCAGCTCCAATAGATTGTCCAACAACAACTGTAGCTCATAAACCGAAAAGCTGAGAAAAGCCAAAAGACCTCAGATGAAACAAAGGTCTTTTGGGTATAAGTGATGCATTTATTTTATACTTTTAAAAACATGTATTGTGACACTGGCTTGCAGAGGAGGGCATCCGCCCCAAACATAGAAGTTCTTTGTTGACCTTGTTGAAAGTGCAACAAAACAGAAACAAAGGACAAGCTGTCTTACAAAACCAGTTAAAACTAGATAGATGGGAACTAAAAGAGACAACTCCTTCTCTGGAAACTAGCTGTTAAGGCAAAGGCTAGGTAACAGAGAAAGGGTTGGGGCTGAGACTTCTAATGCAAGCGAGTGGAAAATACTGGCTGTCTTGAAGGAGTATAAAAACAGAAGTGTGTGACCTGTACTTTGGAACTTGGCTTGCACTGCGCTGTGAGCTAACTTCCCCAGATCTGCGAGGCAATAAAAAAAAATTGAGCTATACTCTGACTCTGATCGTTCTTCCTCTCCACACATTCAACAAATACGCGAAGTGATCGTTGAGAGTACACTTCAACAGTACATATATTAAAAATATCTATAGGATTCATTTTCATATGGCCCTTAGATGTTGCATCCATATATGTAATCCATATGTTTAGTTTATATATGCAAGTTTATTAAAACAACATATAACATATGGATAAGTAGTATATGTAACTATGCAGACACTGCATTTGGGTATTTTATGTGTCTACAAAAAACACATGCATAAAAACAGAACATGTAGGGGCTTTCATCATCTCCGTGCGTTTCATACATAATCTTAACATTCACCACTCAACACTCTTCCATAGCCAGTAAACATATGATTTATAAGACTGTTAAGTGTAAATTATTCTTACAAAGTTACTTGTTTCACCATTTACGTTATGGTTTGATTCATTAGTTCTGAAAACAAGCAAGAATGTTCCTAAAGGCTCTAACAGTCACAGACTTGTAATAAATTTCAGTCCTTGTTGATCAGTATTGCTTGTAATTTTATATTTACATACAACATTTAGATATGTAGATGACCATATCTGCCTAAAATGTATGTGTTTCTTGTTTCTATAAAAATTATGATGTTCGCTAATAAATTTAGCTATAGCTGTATCTCATCCTATTTGGAATTAGCTTAAGTTAATGCCGTGGTTTTTTGACAGAATGCGTACTGATCACTTAATCAAAAATCACACTCAAGCCGAATCAAAGTTTCAGAGAAGAAGCAGACAATTTTATTGCAAGCAATAAAGGACAACCTCACACCACAGCAGCGGTGCGAAGAAGCCGAAGAGCCACAAATCTCTGGCCCTTATATACTACTCAGTCAAGGTCAAACATTATGTTATGGTTATTTCCCAACTTTTAGAACACCTGCTGCCCAGGCGCCCCACCCTTATCTCCCCTCAGGTCATCCTGACCTGGCATGTGTGAAGACAAGCTTTATCTCAAATTTTAGTTTCAGTGTCAAGCCTCTAACTGCTACATATAAATTGTATTTAATTCTTACATAATTATATTAAATCCAGATCATGATTACTCTCTGTCACCATGAAAAAGCTTTAACTTAACACTTTAACGTCAAAAATATAGTTATTCATTCATAGCATTAAACAGAAGAAAAGGATTAACTTGGAATAAATCTGCTTATAATCAAATTACAAAATAATTGAAGTAATTATACACATGAACATGTGAAAATAACCCCAGTTACTGGAGGTGACACAAGTCTCTGTATAAAAAATCTTACGCACACACATACCACACTCACCAAAATGGGATTTATGAACACGTCCAAGGCCAAAGACCCCCCCACCACTTTGTACTTTCTCCAGTTAGCTGAGACGACTGCAAACCATGTCTTAAAGAGACTTATTTGAACGAGTGAAATCACCACCAATTAGAAATGCAATATATTAAATGTAAATAATTACTAGGGGTGCAAAATTGTGGTGGCCCCGCAGCCACAAAGGCACATGTGTCTAACAGATTCCTCAACATTTAACTAGCGAGCTAGCTAGCCTAAAATATTAGAATAGCAGCCGAACCGTTAATATTTTTAGATCACTAGTAGTTAGTGTTATTTGGTCTTCTAATGTACTACTCTTACTAAACAAACATATAGCTAGCTAGTAGCCAACGTTTGTACATCATTTCCTTAGCCAATCTGTCCTGTTGTTAGATAATTACGGTCGTAGTGAGTTAATGCAGTGATTTTGAAGTTCTCATCTTCGTTTAGTTAACATTTACCGCTGTCAGCCGTTCATTTACGTTAAGCTCAGATATCGAATGTTAATGTAACAATACTTGGTTTACACGACTCAGTAGGGTGGCCAAATTCTTCAACAACCCCCAATCAGGGACACTTTCCTCCAGGTGTAATTTATTTATATAATATTTCTTGATATTAATTAAATAATATTAATTTTATTAATATTATGTTTATTTATATATTTATATAATATTTATTAATTTTCAGAAAATGAATTGTGAAAGCTTTCACAAATCTACAAATGCCTAAAAGTCAAATATTATGTAAATAAACATGGATTATTCACAGTTATAGCTGTGAAAGCTTTCATAAATCTGAAAATGCCTAAAAGTCATAAATATTATATAAACAAATGTTTTTTATTCAAAATTGTATCTGTGAAAGCTTTCGCAAATCTGAAAATGCCTAAAAGTAATAAATATTATATAAATAAATGCTTTTTATACTAAATTTTATCTGTGAATGCTTTCATAAATCAGATTATGCCTAAAAAATAATAAATAACATCATAATAAATATTAATTAGAAAAAATTATATGTGAAAGTTTTAACAAATCAGATTATGCCTAAAAGTAATAAATAATATCATTACAACAATTTATTAGACAAAGTTATATGTGTGAAAGCTTTCACAAATCAGAAAATGCCTACACATAATACACAGTATGTAAATAACTGCCTATTAGACACAATTATATCTGTGATAGTTTTCAGAACTGATGGAGCGTAACTTTACCCTGTGCTGATTCTCTATATTAACAGTTTTTGAAGTTATACGGCCTGCTTGTACGGTTTATGGGGAGTTAAATTAAAGGCTTAATTATTTCGCGTGTTATCATTTTCCATCCTTACGGTTTATACGAGCCACGTACAGACAGAATTAAGACTGTGAAAAGTTTCACAAATTAGCCTGGTCACTTTACTGCAGGTGTCAGTAATCTAATGGTTACCTTCAGAAGTTATAAGCTTTTGAAAATAAAGCCCTAAAATGTAATGACGAATGATTTCACTTTAGATGATGACGACATCTGAATTCACAAATCAGGACGGCCAAATGTAGCATAAATCACAGTGTAAAGTGACTTTATCACGGAATGCAAGATGAAAAAGCTCCGAATCGCAACCGCAAGCCAAGTTTACTGCGGTTGGCCTTTTGGCTTCCCGCTCTTTTTTTATAGTTGCAAAGGCTTTTTTATTTACAGGTTCACTGCTCATTCTGATTCTGCATAAGGCTCCGCTCACAGCGCACACACACACACACACACACAGCACACACACAGCACACACACAGCACACACACAGCACACACACAGCACACACAGGTCTGTCACTAACGTAGCTACAACAACCTGGAGTTTATATCAGTTTGGAGCGTTATTGGCCAATGAGGCTGTGATTGGAATCCGGGACTGGAGATGTCCCGGCCGGGACAAATCAAAATTGCCCATAAATCGGGATGTCCCGGACAATACGGAACGGTTGGCAACCCTACGCCTCAGGATTACAGACTCATACAAACAGTATTATTAAAGAAGGATATAAATGGCTGTATTTGTGTTGTAGATATCCTGACCCCTGTAAAGAAATTAGAATCAGTAAGTTTCTCTAGAATTCTTTAACCACTAAATAATTAAGACTAAAGAAAAATTGAAGACAACATCTGATCTCACAGATAACTTAGCCATACAATGCACATATTTTATATCAGGCTTCCAAAGAGGGAGCGCATTGTTTATTTTGATCCCTGCCTGTCAAACCTGTTAGATCATCGCTGAAAATATCCTGGAAAATGATGTCTAAAAAAGAGAACTGGATTGTAGCAGAACCTGCCTCTCATTAGACCTTGTTTTTTTTATTTTTTTTATTTTTTTTTACTAATTTTAATTTCATTTTCCTTTTGGTCAGCATCTGTTCCTTTAAATACGTTGTAAACAAACTTTAAGGTGATTTGACTATTTACATTATCACCATTTTATTCAAGCTACACGGATTTTACTCATGATGGTTATCACCAGATTTTGTACACATAGGGCACTAGAGTCGCCAAAGTTAACGGTTTGATGAGTAAGTACGTTACTTAGTGTATGTCTTATCGCTCTTTTGTCACAGCTAAAGGTGCCTGTGTAATATAAATGATGTATTATGACAAGTTTCATTACAGTTGCTTATCATTACACTGATACCAGCGGTATGTATAAGTTCCACATTGGGGCACACCCGGGTACGATGCGGTGTAGATTTCTGAACATATCCTGTCAACAATAGGAATACCTGTAAAACACTGTAAAATTGTGGTTGTGCAAAGGTTTTTACTACTTGTGTTGGACATCACATCATAAGGATATTCAAATCTATCATAATTTTCTTAAAGTCAATGTTACCCCATAGAAGGGAGCAAATGTGTGGTTCAGTTAGGCTTTAAACAGTTGAGCACGTTCTGAAATAAGCTGGAATTCAGAGTTAGATGAAGCTACACTTTTAACAGTTTAAGGCCTCGTCTACACTAATATGGATATTTTTTTAAACACACATCAGTGATACATCAAAACACAAGCTATCCCAATGCAAAGGGACAACATAACTGTGTACTGCCATTGTTGTGGTTTGTATATCAAGTCAAGTCAGTCAGATTTATTTATATAGAGCTTTTTTACAATGGAGTCTTGTATCAAAGCAACTTTACAGGTTTAGATTATCTCCTAATAACTACGTCCAATCTCAAATTGAGCAAGCCTAGGGCGACAGTGGCAAGGAAAAACTCCCCAGTTCTAGGAAGAAACCTTGGGAGGACCAAGACTCAAAAAGGGACCCAACCTCCTTGGGCGGCGTAGATGATAAATCTAAGAGCGAACTAAAGTCATGGAGTCAAAGTTTGAATAGAATGTGAAGTATGCACATCGACATTAAGTGGCCGGGGTATGATGATAAATCTAAGAGCGAAAACTAAAGTCATGGAGTCATGGTCGAATAAAATGTGAATTATGCACAGTGAGCTCCATCAGATGTAACATACATGTGTAGGGCCGGAACTGCCGGAACACAGCTGGAGAGAAAAACAGAAAATGTAATTAGTTATTGATAAGAGCAAGTGTTTAATAACAATCACTGATGCCAGTCAATCACTGATGCCAATGTAGCAGAGGACCCCGGCAGCCCAGCCATAGCCTATAAGCAGCATAGCTAGAAAAGATAGAGAAAGAGGAGACCTGGAAGAAACACAGCAAGAGGGATCACATGAGACATTGGAACACCCACGAGCGGCGCAAACAGAAGACAGCAACCCAACGTCTCTGATCCCCATAAGCACTCTTTGACTATGAACCCCCAGCTCTGCCCTTATTCTAAGGCAAGGATGCATGAGTCAAGATCACGAGGACCGAAGCCTAGTTCAGCCAGACCGCCCACCCGACACTCCCGGCTAGCGGACAAGGCAGGCAGGCCAGACATGACTCCAGACTCCGGCCCCAGCAACCCAAACCATGCAACCTGGTCTAAATCTAGTCAAAAGCCTGCGTAAATAGGTATGTCTTTAGCCTAGACTTAAAACTTTGGAGGGTGTATGTTGGATGATGTGGATCTCTGTCTCTCACAGACGTCAGTGTTGGGGGACTGTGTCTGCGATTGTCAGGTGATCACACCAGTGATGTCCCTATGTGACATCAAAAAGTTATGGGCGAACACAACACTCAGATGAACATGCTTAAGTTAGATTTCGTTCATATGAATTTCTACATGTGCAAATAATTGTGTACAAACGTATACTGTACTAATAAACAAAAATCAGACACCCCACTACCAATGCTATCCTTCCACGTATTCCTTCCTTATCACATACAAATCAGTTTTCAAAATTCCACCACTATCTAAAAATAACGTTCTTAAAATTGTACACATGCTTACGGTCATCACATTACTGGAAAGCCGGTGGTGGAATGCTGAAGGCGACACTGTCTGTTCCACAGAAGAATTCGTCAAAGCATGTCCTTAACAGAAAATCAATTACATTTACATTTACAGCATTTAGCAGACACCCTTATCCAGAGCGACTTACAGTTGATACAGTCTTACAATCCAAGCAATTGTGGGTTGCTCAATGACTCAACAGTGGCAGCTTGGCAGAGGTGGGATTTGAACCCTGGACCTTTTGGTCCATAGTCCAGTACCTTAACTGCTAGACTACCACAGTCCACTAGGCTACCAATTTCCACCTAGCTGTTCTTGTTAGCCGCATCTGATACAATGCAGCAACACTTCCTTCTGCTCAGCTTAATCCAGTCCAGAAATTTGGCTATTAGCAGATGAACCTGTTGCTATCAGGGGAGTCTCAGATATCTAATAAACAGTGTTCACCAGGAACTTTATGGACAGGCGTTTCATAACTGAACAGCTACAAAATAGCCAGACCCACATTGAACTCTGACTGAGTGTAAGTAAACCATGTTCCAAAATCTAGCAGAAAGTTTTCCCAGAAGACTGGCAGCTTTCACATAAACATTTATTTTCCAGGATCACTCAAGAGGAATGGCTTCCTCATTTCTCAAAGATTCTTCCTTATGCCAACTATGTTCCTTGCCAATCCTGCCTGTCATCAGGTCTAGATTCTCATGAATTAAACTACATTCAGTTGAACTGTTTCTGGTGGAGTTTCCTGGTGGTCGAACCTCTCTCCAGTCACAACAGAGCTTTGATAGAATTTGAGCAGAGAGTTTGCTGGCCTTGTCATCTCTTCATCTTCTAAAGACTGTAGAATTGAGAGTGCCTCCACTGCCGGTCAGTTGTGACTCATGCCTCTGGCAGACCAAGGCAACACACGTCCATTTGGTGAGTTACCCCTTTTTCACAAATGAAAAAAGAGAATAGATGGCCTTCAGCCCCAATGCACTTCATTCATTCGTTCACTTGCTTATCCGCTTAATCCTTGACAGAGACGCGGGAGAGCCGGTCCTAGCCTTCGGCACAGGGCGCAAGGCAGGAAAATCCCTAGACAGGGAGTCAGTCCATCATAGGGAACACACTCACTCACTCGTGGCACTTTAGAGACACCAATTAATCTAACACGCATGTCTTTGGACTGTTGGAGGAAGCCGGAGTAAACCCACGTGGACATGGAGGACATGTCACTCCGCACAGAAAGGACCCAGACCACTCCACCTGGGGATTGAACTGTGAGGTGACAGTGCTACCTACTAATCTTACTGTCTTATCTATTATAAAATAGTCAACGGTAATTAAGTAGCGTAATAGCATTAAGGAATGCTTGCCTGCCTCTCGTTGAAACAGAAAGAATTTTAGCACTTGAGAGGCCACATTCTTGCTACCTGCCTGTAAATGTAATGAAATGTACTAAATTTTCAGATCAGTTCTTTCCTCCTTGATATGTGTCCACTCTATCTCCTCCTTCTGAGTCTACTTGTTTGCTCCCGCACCTTGTTGTTTCAGTTAAGCTTTATTTCACAGACGGTCGCGTTTCCAGAAACAAGCAATGGACCAAAATAAGGGGAAACAGATGGACAAAATTGGAAGGCACAGAAGCTTCTCTGGGCAGGTTGTATATATTATCATTACTGCTACTGCTTCAATTAAATGTTATTATAAATATATTATAATTATTATAACATATTCATTAAATCATCTTCATTCAGTAGAGCAGCATGTGCATTCCGTTCCAACCCTCAGCCAGTTCACCTGTGTTAAATTATGTGTAGTGTCTGGTAACAATCATTT